>CM028347.1:74092992-74147179 GCA_016618105.1 Dendrobium huoshanense | reverse complement strand
CTTTTTCGAGATACCAAGAATCTGTACTGAAACCCAGTACCTGGATGAAGTACCGAGCATCTGTCATGGAAAAATACCGAGAAGCAGTACCGCCACTGTGTACCGAGATGCAGTATCAGGAATCTCCCGCTTATCTACTCCAAGGGACTACTCTAAACACTAAGAACTCTACACACAAAAGATCCCTTGTAAAATCTCTTCAGAGTTAAGATCTTATCGAAAAATTCTCAGACATATACTATGTGGTTCGCTTCAGAAATTCTTCCTTTATGTCTTCGGTCTCTTCCATCTCCTCGAACAATTCAAAATTATTTAAAGAGATTTTCAATTTCAATTTGTCTTTCTTACTTTTCTTCTCAGCACTCTTCTATGAATATATTATAAACCCTAATATGAAAAAATCCACCAATCTCATGAAACATATTAAAGGGCACCTTTTTCAAATTTTCACTTGGACCACAATTTAGATCGTTGGGCCGCATGATAAAAGATAAATCACGTGCAAAATTTTAACTTCTTGGCGGATCGGGTCGTCCGGGCACAATGTGGAGAGATTATTCTGTGTGGACGCTGGATGGGAGAACCATCCTGTTTACGCTCAGGTACCAAGCGATACCGAGTACCGAGTACCGCTCGGTATAAGTCCGATACCGAACATAACGCATTTTCATTAGGGTTGGAATCTGGACAGAATAATTTTTCCACAACATTGACATTCCTGTTGGCCTCCGGATGTTCGTATTGGTGTCGGGGGATGTAGAGGTAAGTCCGGTGTCCATTGTCAAACTTTTATTTGATCTGGTCACCTGACGTAGCTCTATGTTCGGACGCTAGTAAAATAACGCCACGTATTCTCACTATTTACCGCGCGGCCCGACAACCCTGACCTGGAACGGAGCCGGGATTGCTATGTTCGCGTATTGCTAGGTATTGCTCAGTATTTGCTCGGTATTGGTCGATTTTGCTCGGCAATAATGATAAGTACTATTATGTGAAGATCAATACTGAGCAATACCGAGTAACACCGAGCAATACCTAGAAATATCGATTTTTTCTCGGTATTGCTTGGTATTTCTCGGTATTGTTCGGTATTGGTCTTCATAAAGCGATATTTTTCATTATTGCCAAGCAATACCTAGCAATACCGAGCAATACGTGAACATAACAATCCCGGGTCAAATCGTTGAGCCGCATGATATTAAGTAAGATCACGTGGCAACATATTATTGACGTCCGAACGTAAAACGAGGTCAGATCACCTCACTAATAATTGTTAGTTCGTCCACCGTCCACTGTCCACTGTCCACTGTCCGCACGGATAAATTTCCTCTCTTTGGTACCTTCGGGCCAGTTCTCAAGGTGCGGTCATGCCCGCCCAAAATTTTCGAAAGAAGGAATCCGAGTAACGAGCATAACTGCGGCCTTCGAACGGTCCGAGCTTTGCTCTGTCATCCTGGACGCCATGGAAGGCGGGGAATCTCCGGCGGCTCACAAGCCTAAGTTCTCGGTTTACCAGAACCCCACCTTCTCTGCGGCCCTTAACTCTACCAGTCTTCGTCCTTCGGTTGCTACCCTCTTTGTCATCTCCGCATCTTTCCTAGCCACTACCGTAGCCTTCCTCACAATGTCCTACTGGTTCGTTTTCTCTTTCCTCCATTACCTGCCCAACATGGCCAATCAAGTTTCATTTTTGGGGAACGCTAATGTCTAAAGAAAGAAAAAAAAAAAAAAATTGTATGAAGCGAACGAAATGCTAATGTTTATCTGTTTCTTTGCATGTAATCAAGGAAAGAAGTGCTCGTGAAGAGATTAGCCGGATTCGACATTTTCACTGGTACAGCGTGTAAGTTCCCGAAAGCTCTGACTTAGCAGTTAGCATCTTACCTCTTAATGCCCAACAGGTGTTTGTGAAATTTACTCTTCAGTTGTCGCAGTCCTGGTTTCCAAGATATTGCAGGCTGCGGTTGTACTGGTGTTTTTAGCAACTTTGTTGGCCCTCATCAGGGCTTTGTCTGCGCTTGATGTCAGGAAGGCTTTGGCTGCATCTACTTCCAAGAAAGCTGCAGAGAATCAGAAAATCCTTACTGATCGCCAGTTAAGACTTTTGGGTTTGAAGCCAAAACTGACTGATAAGAGTGAGAAGTTCGATTCTGTTAAGAAACCTCCTACTCCTGAACTTGTTTCTTGGTCGTTCTCAGAACCCTTAGTCCCAATTCGAAAGTCGGTTTTCAGCTATACTCCCCGTTCATTGCGAAGCAGGTCTGATCAGCAGAGCTCCAGTGCTGGAAAGAAGACAGTCATTTCACCGTTGTCTCCTCCTTCTACGTCTTATAAATATGCTTCCTCACCGGCAACCCCTTGGTCTAGGAATAGCCCTGGAAGTGCTAAGGGAATATTAACAGAAGAAAAACTGGAGGAGTTCTTGGCTGATGTTAATGAGAGGATCATGGAATCAGAGGCTATAGCTGTAGAAACACCTTCACCTACAGTCGGTGGGTTTGGAATTGTCAGCCCTAGCTCCATGGTGAGCTCAACTAATGCTTCTAGAGCAGCCAGAAGCACACCACTGAGGCCAGTCCGCATGTCCCCTGGTTCACTGCAGAAGTACTCACCCCCAAAGAAAGGAGAAGGGGAGCTCCCTCCCCCAATGTCAATGGAACAAACTGTAGAGGCTTTTGAGAACTTAGGTGTTTACCCTCAAATTGAACATTGGCGGGATTGTCTCAGGCAATGGTTTTCTTCAGTTCTGATAAACCCACTTCTTGATAAGATTGGGACTAGTCATATTCTGGTTCGTTATGTTTCTCAACTTAGCTAGTTTTATGGCTATAAAGCATGTCGTCTCCTGAATAGTTTTGTTGGGTACTTCGACCTCAGGAAGTTTTTTAACTATGGCTTGTCTTGTCCTATTTTAATTTCTCTATCCTAAACTTCTTCGACACTTTTTGGACACTGCACCTCTGCACGTATTAAACTAAATTTGGACATAAAATGGGCCATTCTATCTTTCTTATTTAGATTCTATCCCCATATTTCTCCTTTTCTCTTCAAAATGCCTTTTCAATCACTTGATATCTACCTACATTTCGTGATTGTCTATATAATTTTGTATATGCCATTATTTTGCAAAAATTCATAACCCAGTACATAAAGCTTGTGGTTGATAGATTCAACCTTACATTTTCATTTGCAAAAAAATATTCTTTTGACTCTAACCCACCCGATCACAATGGAGGCAACTTGATCATTGCTCCATATTTGTCCTCTAAATGTACCATTAACTCAATTTGTATAAAAATCAACATCCCACTATTCTTCATCTCTTTTATTTTTCAAAATATTCTAGGTCATGTCATTGTGTCCTGGCTGTCTCTTGTCCATCCCCTATGTTCATATTTGTGCTTTATTGCATACAAGGCTTTCTTGCTATTCGATTAATTTCTTTCTTAATTTGTTTTGCTTGATTTTTAGGTTATGCAAGCAGCAGCCACCAATGGTGTGAACATTGCTATAAGCCAAGTTGGTTGTGACTCTAGTAATTCAACAATGCCCGTTCATTTATCACAATTTTATGGAATGAAGGAGTGGCAATCCACAGTCACTTTAGATGAAGATGGATTTCTTAATCAACTGCATTCTTCTCTTGTGCAAGCACGTGATGGATCAATGTGTAAGTATCATATGCAGTAAATTCATTTTTTTTTCATTGCGAGATTCAGTTGCTTATGATTAATTTTTTTGGTTTGGCATCAAAAGATTCATTTGATAGTGCCATGTATTGATTTCAATTAAATAGTTCTGTCTGCTATTTGTCTTTTGTATGGACATGTTACATTTTTTTGTGCATTTTGTTTGCCTTTTTATGTCCAATTTAATTGGCGTTCCTGGCCAATGCAATTTCATGATACATTTTATGTTTTGTAGCACGGTCACCAATTTCTGGTCAGCAGCAACCACAGCAAATTGCATTACTTCCTCTTATACAACAGTGTTTAGATGCCATCACTGAGCACCAGAGGCTGAAAACGCTAATGAAAGGAGAACTAATTAAGGGTTTGCTCTCTCAGAGCACTGTACCTGCAGAGTTTGCTGTTCAGAGAGTCCGAGGTAAGCTTACTTTTACTTGTCACCTCGCCTATTTAATGAAAGTAATCAGGGAAACTTCACGTTCATCTCTAGTATTTATATGATCTTATTTCCCGTTTATTTCAATGCTGTAGAGATTATAAACAGCAATGCTTTTATGAAAGTTATTTCAAGAATGTGCAGGATGGTAAAGATACAAAAGGCAATGCATGCAAAAAATAGGTGTTCACCAATTGTTTAAACTATAATAGTTGTACAACTAGATACTAGTGGATTAGGATGAACTATTGGTTTAATTTAAAGATTTGTTTTGGTGAGTGTTTTGCAATATAAGCTGTGCTTTAAAACGAGGCTAACAAACTTATAAAATAAGAAGCAACAAAATTAAACTTTAATGTAAGAAGATTCTACTTGGATATGTAACTTACAATGACCAAAGATTGTCCTCTACACGTTGTCATTTTTTGTAGATTAAATCCTTCTTCATTTAAAGTCCATTATGGGCTGCACTCGCTACGCTCTAAGTAGTTATTCACTTGGACGTGGATAACACACAAAGAGAGTAATTGCTATGAGTACTCAAGAGCAATTTCATCCAACAATCATCATCCTTTTCCTTTCAAACAAGGTGGTGTATGTATTTCTATATAACCAAGAGAAGAAAGATGAAATGGTGCACATTTTTGGCTTGGAAATTGAAAGAGTGGTGGTGGGTTGGTTTAATACTTCACTAATGGTTTGTAAGTAGTCCTAGTGAGTTACCATGCAAAGCTAGTTAATACAAATTGATCTAAAAGTTAGTAATAAATACGAGAGGATAGAGTGTTTGGGAGGGGTAGCCATTATGATGTGGATGATGAGGTGGAATGGTTCAATTGGCTCAAACTCAAGTCATAAATATTTGATATATAACTTGACACATAATATGAACCAGAATGCAACGCCAAAACAACTCAAAAACTCAAAATACAACAACATTCAAAAGACCAGGAACCTTAGGGTTAAAAAAAGAAATAATGTACACCCGTATGTGTCCTAGGTACATGAGATCTATACTTTGTGACATAGAACATTACTGATGATGACGACAACGATGAATGTGGTGCATTGCATTAGCTCTCTAGCTTTGGAGAATTCATCTATGACAAATGAAAGTCCTAGTGATCAAGGAAAGTTTGAGTTAGGTTGAGGTTGATGAAGCTCCTTGAGTGTCAACCAGGAGTCTTCTAATGTTGAAGGACCCTTCCAATGAATGAGGCACCACTATACAAACCCACCATCAAATGTAGCAATAATCTAGTTTTCGAGGATATTGATGGGATGATGAGATCTGAAAAGGAGTTGAAAGTGGTGCCGGGGACAACAATTCATCAATTAGTGTTATGTACAGGTTAGTACCAAAGTTGCAAGTAGGGATGTCAACATTTATTGGAAGAAACATGATCACTGTATAAAATAAGGTATGCTACATTTAATAAGGGAGGAGCTCTAGTTCAATCACACATGTATTTTTATTTATCTTCCTAATTATTTTATGAGACTGATGCGGACATCGGCACGAAGATTTGGCGCATCTATCACAGGAGGCGTCGTAAATCGACGGCTATAATTTAAATTGTCATTTAAGAGTTATTTTATGAATTTTAGCTTTTATTTTATGTTATTTCCTATTTTACCCCAAAGTTAGTTTATTTGAGTGTTGTGGCCCAAGGGGCAATTTTGTAATTTTTGTTTTCTTTCTCATGTTGTGGCCTATATATAGGGCTTAAGCTATTGTAAAAGGGGATGATGAATTATTGATATGAAAAAAATTATTTTCCACACTTGTGTTCTTCTTGTGAGAGAGCGTTAGTGGGATTCCTATGAGAGGAATCGAAGTCTTCACCAGCCGCAGGATGGGTTCGGGCTCGTGATTTGAAGTCCCTTGGAGAAGGGCAACGGATCACCCGCCAGTCTTCGGAAGAGTCCAAGGCTCGCGGTTTCTATCATTTTGATTTTCTATCTTTCGTTTTATCTTTGTTTTGATTTATTCCTTCTTATCTGCTCCCCGTAGTCGTTTTCATCTTTTCATCTTTCTTCCTCCCCTCTCAACCCCTCGGCCAAACCTCCATACCAAGCTCCAACAAATTTTTCCCATTGGCCGCCGGCCACCTTCCCCCATTAGCTCCTCCACCGCCGGCCACCCTTGTTTGTCTCCATAAACGAGGAGTCAATGCCACCATAATGCTTACCTAAAGAGTTCAAATAATTTAGGAAATTATTTTCATCATTTGAAATTCAAATAGTTTCCTAAATTAGAAAGCTATTATAGGAAAGTATTGAATCTCATTCATGATATAATTTAAATTTAATTTGGGTGGAATGAGGATAATTTTCGAATTCAAAATTCAAATTGGTTTGAATTTGAACACTTTCTTAAAATAGGAAATCTATGTTAGGAATGTTTTAAATCAAATTTTTTATAATTCCCGAATAATCAAGCATTGAATAATTACCCCAATTTCCCCATCCATTACTGCAGCCGGCCCCTCTTCCCTTTGGCTTAATTTAGGAAATTTTTCCTAAACACTAAGCTTTTGTCTTTTGGAAATATTTCCCAGATCTTAGCAACCGATTCTTCTACAGGCCAAATATTGATTTCTTTCCTAAAACCTGACGTGGGCATTTGGAAATAATTCTACCGTCCAACTCCACCTACCGCTGGTCCCATCTCCAGCTTGCTTTATTTCCAAACACAGAATTCTCATTTGGAAATAATTTCAATTGCTGTAACCTCTCTCCGTTAATTATGCTCAATCCAGAGAATAATTAGGAAGAAAGGAATTCAATATCCAGCCATGCCACTGTTGTCCAAGAGAAGAATAGTTGCTGTCCAGAAATAATTCCAGGATTTTGACCAAGATATAGTTGCTGTCCTGAATTTTATACTCAGGGAAATTGCTGTCCAGTAGCCTAAAAGGCCATAATCTACTGTCCAAGATTTCTATAACCCCAAATTTGCTGAGAGATCTTCTCCCTAGCAACGCCTTCTACCCGTTCTACATCAATTTGGTATCAGAGCATGGACTCGGATCGACTTGGAAGGACTTTAAACTGGTTGGTAGGTCAACTGGGTGCCGTTAGTCAACATCTCAAGGAGGATCAAGCGGACTTAGCCGACCTCCACCGTCAAACAATCGAACGATTCGACAACCTAGAGCGAGGTAGAACTGACCCACAATTTTACGCAAAACTCCTTGCATCAAAGGATAGAAAAAAGGCACTAAGAGATAGAGAGAGAGTGGATAGAGTGGACAAATGGTTGGAGGCCAATGAAGTTTTCAATTTCTCAATCACTGTGCAAATCAAAGAGGAACATAAGGCGATCAAGGAAGAACATGAAGAAGAAGATGAATTGGTTGACAAGGCGGAATGTGTGACTGCAAATAATATAGAGGGAGATTTGGTTAATTCAATTGCAACTCCTACAGAAACAAAGTTTTCTCCTGACCCAGTTAAAACTCCTATAACGGAGAATGTGGATGAAGCTCTGGAAGTGACATCCATAATTGGCGAGCTACAGTGCAACAAGCAAGTTGACCTTGTGGGCAACCGGGGCTGTTTGAAAATCGTTGCAAAAGGGCCATTGGGTTTAGTGCTTCCAAATAACAGTCCAGAGTTGTACGTGAGCAGTTGTGATGCTAACTCGACGGAGTCGAGTCTTCTCCCACCTAGGGAGAATGATGCGGACATCGACACGAAGATTTGGCGCATCTATCACATGAGACGTCGTAAATCGACGGCTATAATTTAAATTGTCATTTAAGAGTTATTTTATGAATTTTAGCTTTTATTTTATGTTATTTCTTGTTTTACCTCTAAGTTTGTTTATTTGAGTGTTGTGGCCCAAGGGGCAATTTTGTAATTTTTATTTTCTTTCTCATGTTGTGGCCTATATATAGGGCTTAAGCTATTGTGAAAGGGGATGATGAATTATTGATATGAAAAAAATTATTTTCCACACTTGTGTTCTTCTTGTGAGAGAGCGTTAGTGGGATTCCTATGAGAGGAATCGAAGTCTTCACCAGCCGCAGGATGGGTCTGGGCTCGTGATTTGAAGTCACTTGGAGAAGGGCAACGGATCACCCGCCAGTCTTCGGAAGAGTCAAAGGCTCGCGGTTTCTATCATTTTGATTTTCTATCTTTCGTTTTATCTTTGTTTTGATTTATTCCTTCTTATCTGCTCCCCGTAGTCGTTTTCATCTTTTCATATTTCCTCCTCCCCTCTCAACCCCTCGGCCAAACCTCCATACCAAACTCCAACAAATTTTTCCCCTTGGCCGCCGGCCACCTTCCCCCATTAGCTCCTCCACCGCCGGCCACCCTTGTTTGTCTCCATAAACGAGGAGTCAATGCCACCATAATGCTTACCTAAAGAGTTCAAATAATTTAGGAAATTATTTTCATCATTTGAAATTCAAATTTTGAATTTCAAATAGTTTCCTAAATTAGAAAGCTATTATAGGAAAGTATTGAATCTCATTCATGATATAATTTAAATTTAATTTGGGTGGAATGAGGATAATTTTCGAATTCAAAATTCAAATTGGTTTGAATTTGAACACTTTCTTAAAATAGGAAATCTATGTTAGGAAAGTTTTAAATCAAATTTTTTATAATTCCCGAATAATCAAGCATTGAGTAATTACCCCAATTTCCCCATCCATTACTGCAGCCGGCTCCTCTTCCCTTTGGCTTAATTTAGGAAATTTTTCCTAAACACTAAGCTTTTGTCTTTTGGAAATATTTCCCAGATCTTAGCAACCGATTCTTCTACAGGCCAAATATTGATTTCTTTCCTAAAACCTGACGTGGGCATTTGGAAATAATTCTACCGTCCAACTCCACCTACCGCTGGTCCCATCTCCAGCTTGCTTTATTTCCAAACACAGAATTCTCATTTGGAAATAATTTCAATTGCTGTAACCTCTCTCCGTTAATTATGCTCAATCCAGAGAATAATTAGGAAGAAAGGAATTCAATATCCAGCCATGCCACTGTTGTCCAAGAGAAGAATAGTTGCTGTCCAGAAATAATTCCAGGATTTTGACCAAGATATAGTTGCTGTCCTGAATTTTATACTCAGGGAAATTGCTGTCCAGTAGCCTAAAAGGCCATAATCTGCTGTCCAAGATTTCTATAACCCCAAATTTGCTGAGAGATCTTCTCCCTAGCAACGCCTTCTACCCGTTCTACATCAATTTGGTATCAGAGCATGGACTCGGATCGACTTGGAAGGACTTTAAACTGGTTGGTAGGTCAACTGGGTGCCGTTAGTCAACATCTCAAGGAGGATCAAGCGGACTTAGCCGACCTCCACCGTCAAACAATCGAACGATTCGACAACCTAGAGCGAGGTAGAACTGACCCACAATTTTACGCAAAACTCCTTGCATCAAAGGATAGAAAAAAGGCACTAAGAGATAGAGAGAGAGTGGATAGAGTGGACAAATGGTTGGAGGCCAATGAAGTTTTCAATTTCTCAATCACTGTGCAAATCAAAGAGGAACATAAGGCGATCAAGGAAGAACATGAAGAAGAAGATGAATTGGTTGACAAGGCGGAATGTGTGACTGCAAATAATATAGAGGGAGATTTGGTTAATTCAATTGCAACTCCTACAGAAACAAAGTTTTCTCCTGACCCAGTTAAAACTCCTATAACGGAGAATGTGGATGAAGCTCTGGAAGTGACATCCATAATTGGCGAGCTACAGTGCAACAAGCAAGTTGACCTTGTGGGCAACCGGGGCTGTTTGAAAATCGTTGCAAAAGGGCCATTGGGTTTAGTGCTTCCAAATAACAGTCCAGAGTTGTACGTGAGCAGTTGTGATGCTAACTCGACGGAGTCGAGTCTTCTCCCACCTAGGGAGAATGATGCGGACATCGACACGAAGATTTGGCGCATCTATCACATGAGACGTCGTAAATCGACGGCTATAATTTAAATTGTCATTTAAGAGTTATTTTATGAATTTTAGCTTTTATTTTATGTTATTTCTTGTTTTACCTCTAAGTTTGTTTATTTGAGTGTTGTGGCCCAAGGGGCAATTTTGTAATTTTTATTTTCTTTCTCATGTTGTGGCCTATATATAGGGCTTAAGCTATTGTGAAAGGGGATGATGAATTATTGATATGAAAAAAATTATTTTCCACACTTGTGTTCTTCTTGTGAGAGAGCGTTAGTGGGATTCCTATGAGAGGAATCGAAGTCTTCACCAGCCGCAGGATGGGTCTGGGCTCGTGATTTGAAGTCACTTGGAGAAGGGCAACGGATCACCCGCCAGTCTTCGGAAGAGTCAAAGGCTCGCGGTTTCTATCATTTTGATTTTCTATCTTTCGTTTTATCTTTGTTTTGATTTATTCCTTCTTATCTGCTCCCCGTAGTCGTTTTCATCTTTTCATATTTCCTCCTCCCCTCTCAACCCCTCGGCCAAACCTCCATACCAAACTCCAACAAATTTTTCCCCTTGGCCGCCGGCCACCTTCCCCCATTAGCTCCTCCACCGCCGGCCACCCTTGTTTGTCTCCATAAACGAGGAGTCAATGCCACCATAATGCTTACCTAAAGAGTTCAAATAATTTAGGAAATTATTTTCATCATTTGAAATTCAAATTTTGAATTTCAAATAGTTTCCTAAATTAGAAAGCTATTATAGGAAAGTATTGAATCTCATTCATGATATAATTTAAATTTAATTTGGGTGGAATGAGGATAATTTTCGAATTCAAAATTCAAATTGGTTTGAATTTGAACACTTTCTTAAAATAGGAAATCTATGTTAGGAAAGTTTTAAATCAAATTTTTTATAATTCCCGAATAATCAAGCATTGAGTAATTACCCCAATTTCCCCATCCATTACTGCAGCCGGCTCCTCTTCCCTTTGGCTTAATTTAGGAAATTTTTCCTAAACACTAAGCTTTTGTCTTTTGGAAATATTTCCCAGATCTTAGCAACCGATTCTTCTACAGGCCAAATATTGATTTCTTTCCTAAAACCTGACGTGGGCATTTGGAAATAATTCTACCGTCCAACTCCACCTACCGCTGGTCCCATCTCCAGCTTGCTTTATTTCCAAACACAGAATTCTCATTTGGAAATAATTTCAATTGCTGTAACCTCTCTCCGTTAATTATGCTCAATCCAGAGAATAATTAGGAAGAAAGGAATTCAATATCCAGCCACGCCACTGTTGTCCAAGAGAAGAACAGTTGCTGTCCAGAAATAATTCCAGGATTTTGACCAAGATATAGTTGCTGTCCTGAATTTTATACTCAGGGAAACTGCTGTCCAGCAGCCTAGAAGGCCATAATCTGCTGTCCAAGATTTCTATAACCCCAAATCTGCTGAGAGATCTTCTCCCTAGCAACGCCTCCTACCCGTTATACATCAGAGACTTTCCTTCTCTAGCATTAAACTTCATAAGTGTTCTAATGAAAACCCTTTTTTTTTCAACACCTTATCTCCCTCTTGATATTTTATAAATTTGTTTATGCATATCAACACTCGAATTTTACTAAGTAATAGCCAATTTTTATCTAATCTCTCGGTGTAGGTTATGCATGCTTTGACAAATGAATATGTGAATTTACTAGGCTTATACAATATTGGAAGATCAACTAGATCTATAGGCTTATGAAATTCATTACCAATTTTTTATATGGATATGTGCCAATTGACCTATTAAGAAAACTATTTTAGGTAATCTCTATAGTATGTAAACTTAGATTTTAACTATTGAATGAGTAGAAGTCCGACACCTAGGAAGGTTTTCAAAGCTTATTATGTTTAC
This sequence comes from Dendrobium huoshanense, assembly GCA_016618105.1. Classification (NCBI taxonomy): domain Eukaryota; kingdom Viridiplantae; phylum Streptophyta; class Magnoliopsida; order Asparagales; family Orchidaceae; genus Dendrobium; species Dendrobium huoshanense. The sequence continues at coordinate 74,135,261 of CM028347.1, read as the reverse complement.
AATGTCAGTTTATCCGTTTGTCTGTGGTTGATGAGCAGTGGTAAAGTTTATTTGGTGCTCAATTTATTTCAAAGAGTTTTAGAAGTAGCTCATAAAATGTCATGATCGAAGATGATTGTCTTAGACATAGCATTCAGTCTCACCACATCACTAAAGAAGGGGAAGCAATGTGAGATGTATTAGAAGTCTTGTAGCATGAAATAAAGTTTTTGTTTTTTTGGCAGACATTCCACATCTATGATAATAGAGTCAAATCATTGCACTGTACAAGTTAACCTGAAGACAAAGTTCATACACAAAATCTTTCCTAGGCTTGTGGAATAGGAAGTGGAATATAAAGAACAATATTGTGTTTTTCCCCCTTTTTCAAATGGCAAGTATGACATTGGGTAACATCATGCTTTAGACTAGGCTAATAGAATTCACTATGACAGTTGTCTTGTCATGTCCAAAATGCTAGAAGTTCCTCCATGCTACTCAATGAGAAAGTGACAAAGAGAGGAGTCAGGAATACAAAGATGGGTACCTTGATAGAGATAGCAATCTTGCACTTAGTCAATGTTGAGTGTAGGGTCATCTTTAGTCAAGGAGTCATAGATTTAATTAAAATCTTGAAAAGTGGGCTAGTCAGAGATCATCATGTCAATTACAATCACGGATGGTATTTAAAAGTGAGTATATTTTGCTCAAAGCATCTACCACCTTGTTCTCAACGTCTCATGTGTTGAAGAGCAAAAGTGTACTCTTGAAGAACTTTTATTCAATTTGTATGCTTGGAACTCAACGTCTTTTGCGTATTCAGATATTTGAGTCTCATGCTAATAATAGAGCATGAACTCCCGTGATAGGAAATAATGATACCATTATTGTGGTGTTTGAACTATGACATAGAATTCACAATCCTATGTAGAATACTGTTGTTGAGCATCGTAAATCTTCTTCTCATTAAAAAAATAAGCAATGAGATGCCCTTGTTTAAGGATTTCATTAATATCTATTTTAGAGTCGCCACATGATAAATTAAAATTCTTTTTGAAGTTAGGTAACTTAAACATAAGTGGGTTGATTAAGTAAGCTTTGATTCTATGATTGTTCTCGATGTAGTCGATGCTTACCTAGACTCACATTTTTTTGAGACATTGAGTGAGAAGGTCCATATTGGTGCTAAATTCATGAATAAACCTCCCATACGCAGTTGCCAACTCTTGTAAATTGTGAAAATGATATCTATAGGTTGAAACTAATCAATCTGTAACAACTTTTGTCTTTTTGATATCGATACAGATGCCATAACTTAATAATGTAATCCATTAGAAGATGATAGAAGTGGTCATGAATGAACACTTCATGTGGATGTAGAATTGTTTGTGGTGAGACGCCTTAAAAACTTATTGAAGATTACACTATTGTAATGGGATTTGTTAAATATTAGGATGTCATCAAAGTTGGTGACAAAGAAGTGGCCAATGAATGGTCAAAACACATGCCATGGCACACAAACCAAAGGGCATGACTACCCACTCAAAAATATATTCTTTCATCTTTAAGGTAGTATTTTTGCCATCACCTTCACACATGCAAATTTGGTGATATCTACTCCTAAGATAATCTTGGAAAGATCATTGATCCAATTATCACACATCAAGTTTAGGAATGTTAAATTTATGCATGATGGTAATTATACAAAGTTATGAAAACTGGATCAAAGATTGATCCAAAGAAGGAAAGATTTAAAGGCTCAATCAGGGTTGAATTTGGGATTAAACCGAATAAATTAATAAATATCATGGTTTAAAATTGTGTAAATAGAGGTGTGTCTTAGAACAATTAAAAAAAAAAAAAATTAATGTGTCGTGTGCCTCACTTGCTAGATGAGGCGTATGCATTAGTGGGGTTAAGGTTGGCCTTGAGGCATGCCTCAGTGCAGTTTTGAAGGAGCGTAATTCTTGAAAACAAGAATTTATGTAATTTAAAATTTTAATTTATAAACTTTATCTATAAAATTTAATCTATTTACTTCCTAAACTAAATCAAACTTGAGAAGAATTACACAGCCTCAAACTTGCAGTTGCATGCCACAGAACAAGCTAAGTCTTATTTGTACCATTTGTAAATTAATTAAGTAGTGGCTGCAATTTTGACATAACACCCTTGAATTACAAAGATTGATAATCAAATTATTGGGGTATTGTCATCGGGGTGTGAGCAAAATTAGAATATATATGACTAAGTTAATGTTAAGAGAAGTAATCGCTTGACTATATTAAAGATGAACTTATTGGTTTATATTATGTGCAATATGAAATTTAAGGATAGATATTTGAAGAAGATTTTTTTTGGAGGATGATGAAGATTCATTAATCCATAATGATGTGCCATTGGAGGATGAAAATGAAGCAATATCACTATCACAATTACAAGAGGAAGATCTCTATTGATTTTTTTTGGAGGAAGGAATAAGACCAACACAAGTTAGTAAGAAAGTAATAGAAAGTGTTAGCTTACAATTTATGTAATATAAATTAGAATCATCAATATAGTTACTAATTCAAAATTTAATTAATATTCTTATTAGTTTTTACTAGTTAAGGAAGAAAAAGATGTTTGAGATTGAAGATGAGATGAAAATTGGGAGGATGTTGACACAATTAATGATGAGAGAGAAGAGAAAATAATTAACTATGATGTTGAATCTAATAAGGCTTCTTTAAATAATGAGAGTGGGCTGGGGTGATCTTGAATTAATAAATCATGATATTGGATTACTTATTTATATTGAATTAAAAGTAGTAGAGACTTTGCATTTACTATTGTTTGTAGCCTTGTAAGATTTTCAATGATTTTACTTTGACTTTTTATGATCTTATTTTTATGTTGGCATGTTATGATTTCATATTTTTCATTAATTTAATGATTTAATCCGAAGATTTGCAACTTAAAATGCCTTAGGACATACGCTTTGTCAAGAAAAGAAAATACTTCAATACTAGATTGCACAATTTCAAATCTTGATAAATATTTAAATTGCGTAAATGATGTAATTATGATGCAAATTTGTGGTAAAAATAATTACTTTATAAAATATAGAACTTATATAAGAATTATTTTTTATAATTTTAAATTTAATCACCTTATTTATTTAAGTAACTAACCTCTTTTTTTTTGTAATTATAATTGAAAATTGACAATTCCTTGAAATTTTTTATTTCAAAAAATTGATACTCTAAAAATAAATTGAAGATGATAGAAAGCAAGGCTGTGAAAACCGGACCGGACAACAAACCGGAAGAAGGAGATGTTCACGGGTCGACTGGTTCAACCGGTCGAACCGGGGTCGAACTGGATGACGTAATAAATAATAATATTATTAAAAATTTAAAAATAAATGAGAAATTTTCTTCTAATACATTCATTCTAAACCTAACCTTGTTGCACCTAATCAAGATAAACATTCATATTTAATTGATTTACTCTTATTTACCAAAAAATTAACATGAATTCAAGGCCTATACACCAAATCATTTGATTTTGCATTAAAATCATAGCCCTCTCAGTAGTTGAAACATAACTAAATATATTATTATGAGCTTCAGGACATAATTCCCTCTTATGACCAATCTTAGAAGATAACCATAGCTAATATGATTTAAAAGAAGCAATGTTTAAAATTGCGTAATCGGGTATTGAGGCGTTTTTCGTTCATGAGGCGAGGCGTAAGCCTCAAAATCAAAAAATTGCGTAAACATAAAATGATAAATTTTGTATATACTAATAAGTAAATAATATATAATATATAAAAATGCACAAGATATGAAGTGAAATCAAAATATCCCAATAATAAGACAACATGAAATATATTTCAACTCAAACTCCATCTTTCCCAAATCACAGTATTCTTTTCATTAACATATAATTCCAAAAATAAATAGCAATGACATATCACATAAGAACTCATAAGTCATCAGCATTATCATCTGATGAAGTGGTGAAGACGACGAGTTAGAGGTTAAGGAAGTTAAGAGGAAGTTGCTGCAACTAGGGGGTACATGATGTGTGATTTGTTTGTAGCTTTACTTCAAGATTTATGTAAGTTTTAATATATATCGGCTGAGGCGTAAGCCTCATGCCAGTGAGGTGAGGCGCAAGCCTCATAAAAAAATATGAGGCGTAAGCCTCAAGGCGCTTTTTACTGGAATTGCGCAAAGGCGGGCCTCAAGGCGAGCCTTATATTGCGCAATTTTAAACCATGAAAAGAAGAACAACTTTTGTATTAAAAAGAAGAAACTCATTTGGATTTTTGAGAGTAAAAGAAGTTGCAGCAACATACTTCAAAATGCACAAATGGAAGTTGTAACCAGTGCAAAAAAATCTAACTAATCAACTTATGAGCAAAGCAAGTTGTAACCATTTAATTAGAGAAGGAAGAAAACCTGTAGCTATTAGGTCTTCTTGCTAATTAGGAAAACTGAAGAGAAGAAGAAAAAATCTCAGCTCTCGGACCCTCGGTTGCTGCAAATGGCAAATGAAAACGATAAAAAAAAAATTCACCTGCAAACAAATCCCCAAACAAAGGCCACCATTGTCCGACCAAAATGAGGGAGGAAAGCATGCCCTAAACAAAGACTAACCTGCAAATGACGTGCGCACAAAAGAAGAGGTCGTTCGTCTCTCCCAGCTCCGTCGTCGACTCATCGTTCGTTCGAAGCATATGAGAGAAAGAAGGGCGAACAGAGGAAACGAAGCAGGGAAGCAAGTGACGCGACAAACAAATGAAATAGGTTTTTTTTTCGCATAATGAAGCATCACCATTGCATCTTTGCCATCCGATTACTCAGTTTCGCTAAAATGGCGCGTTAGTTGAACCGGCCGGTTAGCAAAAACCTGGGCCGGTTCAGCGGTTCGGCGGTCGAACCGCCGGTTCGAGCAGTTGGATGCCGGTTTTATGATTTATCGGTTTTGGTTTGAACCGTAACCGGCCGGCCGACCGGTTTGCGGTTCAACCGGTTGAACTGGCCGGTCCGATCCGGTTTTAAAAACCTTGATAGAAAGTTAGTGCAAAGTAACAAGATATACAAGTAAAAATAAATTGAATTTAAATATTATTTGACATCTAATTGCATAAATATATTTTAAGTTATAGTAGACATTCTTTTAATACTAATAAAAGTGTTCCAAATTAATGAATGATGAGTCAAGGGGTTAGGAGTTAGGGTTTATAAATTAAATTGTTTTATATAGTTTAAATCAACGTTTTAAAAGGCGAAATCGGGAATCAAGGCGTTTTGGCTAAGTGAGGCGAGGCGTAAGCCTCGAGGCGGATTGAGGCGTAAGCCTAAAAAATGATAAAAATAAAGTAATTTAAAATTATGAATAATGACAAAAAATAACAAAATATTATGCCAATTGTGAATTTGATGATTTGTTCTAAGATAATATTGGTATATTACTGGAAAAGAAGACTTAAAATAAACTCACTTAAAAATAAAAAATCCTATTAGGATCAAGACCCAATGCAGGCTTATCATCACTTCTATTTTCTTTAGAAGAATATTCATAATTAATGTCAAAGTCATCCTCAAACTCTTCTTCATCTATAATATTTTTTCCTTTATCCCTTATATTAGTTAATATTTCATTAGCTCTAGAATAAAACAATAATAACATAAAAAATAATTCATTATATTTAAGAATACTTTTGAATTTTTTTGAAGCTCCAATCTCATTTTATTTCTTTCTTTTACATACATGAGTAGTTGCTTCATTGTCTTCATTTACATGAGTTTCTCCTTCTACTTCAACTTCAGAAACATCAAAATTCTAAGGAGTAACTCATTCATCATCAAATTGTAAATCATCAATAAGCAAATGATCAATTTCATTATCAATGCTTCCTTGCTTTTGTAATTTGAGATGTCTATCTTTTAGTTTTTTGTTAAACATAACATAAACTAATTTGTTCATTCGATATGTCGCCAATCAATTTCTTCTCTTAGTATGAATTTGATTGAAGATGCTCCAATTACCAGTCTGCCGGGGGTCTAAGGGGGCGCTTCCCCCTGGCGGGGTTCGACCTGAGTAATCTTAACAAAATTTTATTTTACCGAGCTAGTACCGAGCGGTACCGAGCTAGTACCGCTCGGTACCGAGCATATACGGAACGATACCGAGCGGTACTAGCTCGGTACTGAGCATGTACTGAGTGGTACCGAGCATGTACCTAGCAGTACCGAGCATGTACTGAGCGGACGAATGAAAGAAAGCCGAATCAAGAGTTATTCAAGCTTTCGTTATTGCACATCAAAGTCAAGGCCCACAACACCGCTCACCTGCTCTTCCAACCTAACCGAGGCCTGAACGTTTCCTGCACTCACAACGTCGGCTTCGTTTCCTTCTTTCAAAACAGTTATTGCTTTCGGCTTCGTTTCCTGCGTCGTCTCCTTCCGGCTTCGTCTCCTGCACTCATGGCTTCGTCTCTTTCCCTCACGGCTTCGCCTCCAGTTCACCTTTCAATTTTCACAGGAAGCCCTAATCCTATACGCAAACACGAATTGGCAGCGTTGTATTTACATATATACCGAAAAAATTTTTTTGAGGTGGTGCCTCGTAGTTCCTCGAGGCGTTACGCTCTGATGAGTATGCCTTGTGCGAAAAAATTGTAGGCTTCACTGGATGGTTCGAGGCATAAGCCCCGATACGCATGACTTCTGCCTCGACTTGAGGCGCGACTCAATGCGGACGCCTCATCCGCTTTTTTAATGGTTGGTTTAAATTATTTATATCTTGCCATATGAGTACAAATAAATAGTGTTAAATTGATCAAGATATCAAGCAAATGGTTCATCAAAGCCACAACTGGTTTACCAGTTCAATTTTAAGTTTTGCTCGGTTCAAATTAATTTTGGGCAAATAAATTTTTGTATTTCGACCAAACAGGTTGGGGGAGCTCATGATTGAACTAGTCGGATTAGGTTAGTCTATACTAGTTTTAAAATTTTTAATTTTATTAATGGCTTGGCTATCTATGTACATGCACTAAAATCCATCCTTCTTGGGGGTTTGAAGGTCGGGAATAACACATGAGAACATGCTTTATCGAATGAATCCTTTTTGCAATGGGTCATCAAGTTATCACTTGAGCTCAACATGTTTATGGGATTAATCAGATAGTGGGGGGTAGGTTGGGGAGTGCATAGCTAATCACTAAATTGATAATTTGCTGGATGTTCATCAATGGGGGGCAATTCACTAGCCAATTCTTTTGGATATAAATCCTGGAACCCAAACAAAATGTCTCTCTTTAGAGGCAAGGGGAGGGGATTGACTAGGAGGCTAAGCAATAATTATCAAAGAAACTAGAGCATAGATAGGACTATGATTAATATCTCTTTGGAACTCATGGTAACACATGATGTGAAAGGGTCTCAGATTTGTGGGTGTAGAAGATTCATGGGATTGTTGAACCAAAGACTCCTTAGCTACATTTAGAACCATAAGTTTTTCTTTGAACAATAGGCGCAAGAGATGTATCATCTGTGGGCTCCGAAAATTTGGCCTCGACCTCGCCGTTGCTTTTCGGGGGAGTTTTAATGGATTAAGTTCAGGGTAAATTTTGGGAAGGAAGATGAGTTTGTAGATAAGACACTACCCAGTGATTTCGCCCTCATTTTGCGAGGACTTATGATTTGAGTTCTGGTAACAAGAGAGAACTTTCGATTAAGGCTAGTCGTTAATCAGAAGTAGAGATACATGTTATCTGACATATAGTAACAACATGGGTTTAGGTGTTGGAAAATTGGATTTTTAAAATCAGAAATTGGCTACCTAACACTTAAAGTGGATGGTGGTGGAATGGATGATGGACTCGATCAAGATCCCATGGTTCTGTTGTCCCAGGCCATCGTGGTTCTTGATCTACTTAGTCTAAGGAGGTAGTCGACCCAACCTGACAGAAGGATCCTTGTCGACAGCCATGAGTTGCTTCGTCCAAGGGTACCTTGTAGACCTAGGGTGGGTGTTTATCTAAGAGAACAAATTTGAATCCACCTTAAGCTAGTAGAGGGTTTTGTGCCATATCGATTATATTCTATTGATTTATATCTCAAGGATTTAATGCCATTGGGGAGAATATGGGCTCGGTCATAACTGTGATTTAGTGGTGCCATTTACCGGCAAATCACCCGGTTCAAAGGACCCCGGTCATAACTATTTAGCTGCAGTGCCATTTGGCGGCAAAATCGCCAGTTAGACGACACGTGCCATGTTCCCACTGATAGCAGACTATTTGAGAATGAATCCTAGTTATATTCTCGACCAAGCATTAGCTCTTTGTGAGCTGAAGTACTTTTCAATTTGTTCACCTCGTCACATTGTTGCGGAGGGTGGATGAATTTTGTGCTTTAAGCGTTTAAATCCACGTGTCTTTTTCAATTTTAAATATTTGGATTTTGTCCCATTCAGTTGAGATTTGCATTCAAAGTGACCATCATCGGAATATTTATGGGCATTTATATTTTATTGATTGAATCTTGTCGGTTCTGTCTACCTGTTGACAGAGGATTAAATTCGTAGGCTTTATATTTTTGTTGATGAATTTCTTTTGTCATAGACCTTGAAGGCCTTATATAAATGTATAAAACAGATATTCAGTCAACATGTAGACCGTATATTTGTTTGATAATTCGAGTTGTGTCGACTCCTATCCATCCATATAGATGGATTGGGTTTGAACTGTGGTTCATTTATTGACCCGTGCATCATCTTTAGATGTCACGTGTGTACCCGTAACACGCTCGCTGGGGCCCATGCTGGGATGTAATTGTATATGCCCTTATGTGCATACATATTACAGTGGATGTGCAGGGGCATTCTTGGAATATTTGTAAACGTTTTCTATTGGCTTGCATGGATGTTATGAATCCAGTGGTACATCGTACTATGGTCATTTGTCTGTTTCAAACAGGTAGACTGTCTTCTGCAAGTAGATTGTTGTGCATTAACGAATCTCCTGCTATTTATCCGTATAGATGCATTCGCATGCTATTTTTGTTCGTGGTCATTACTTTGCTTACAAATCTTCTAGCGCTGAACATAAGCATTCATATTTTTTGTAATTATTCTGCATTTTACTGGTGGTTGACACACTAGGCGTACAATGAATCTTCTACGACAACTCGTAGGGATCTGCCTTTGTTATAGTCATTTTACATTTTGTTCGTAGATGACATTTCACATGTATAGAAGGTCTTCTACAACAACTCGTAGGAACTCGTATTTGATGTATTCACTTTGTATTTTGCTTATGAACAATAGATTGGGTGTACAATAGGTCTTTTACAATTGCTTGTAGTAATTTGTATTTGCTATGCATCCTCTGCTTGCAATGGATCTACATATTTGACTACCATTACATGGTTGCTAATTATAAGGGTGCTGCAATATTCTGATGCATCACATGCATTAGTTATATATGTCCTCCGTGTCTTGCTTGTGAATGTTATTGCATTCATTCGCAAATTGATACTAACTGCATGATATTGCATTTGTTGAAATTTCTTCGGTATTTGTTACAGTCCTGTATGCATTTCTGCTTGTAGATGACATGCAGTGTGTAGGATGGGTCTTCTGTAACCTCGTAGACATTTGCACTTCACTATGTATCCTCTGCCCTTGCTTGTAGGGATCACTGTATTTAATAGATGTTAGACAAATGTTGGTTGTACTGCAGCATACTTGAGGTACTTACCAGTTGTTGTAGCAAAGATACTATAGCACCTCCACTACTATTGCCTGTAGGCAGGTAGATATATTCATTCACAGAATGAAATTGACTACATGATACTGCATTCACTGAAGTCTTTCTGCATCTACCCACATGTGACATGTGGTGCGTACATCTATATTTGTAGAGAACTCGTATATATTGCAGATCTTCTTCTTTGCTTGCAAATGACATCTTGCATGAATATCCATATGCATAAAAGATTCATCACATGACATATCAATCATTGTCACTTGCAAGGGTCATTCCATTTTCTTGCATGACTTCCACCGTCACGTGTCTACAGACTAGTTGACATTGATCATGGAGGTGATGTAGCGTTTATTGCCTTATGCTACGACGATTAGTAGATGAGTAGCTGTCTTGTACATATAGTAGATATACTGTCTTTCACTCATAGATGATATGTTGTATGTATACCTATTATTGGTTGTAGGAAGGATACGTCATTTGCTACACCTTGGCCTTATGTTGTAAAAGACTGGTGTATTCCTTTGTATATCGACCTTCACTATAAGCAAGGTATAATGAATTCGACTACATATCAACATCAACTGCATAATGCTGCATTTGTTGTGCATCTTATACATTTTGTTCATGAATAAATCATGACACACATGGCATTCACCTTGCTTTCAATTCATATTTTCATTATGAATCCCTCTCATGTTTGTGCAAGCATTAGTGTGTTTATTGCCTTTTGCAAGCAATGACTCTTCTATTTACTTTTGCAATTTTATTGTCATGACAATCTGTTCACATTGGTTAAGAACTTTGTTGATTGCGAGTACGTCATTACACTTTTATCTGATTATTGCTTGTGAGTGAGTCAAGTCTATGATTCTTTATTTATCACATGCTCCATATTTGTTTTTTTGTATTTGATTATTCACCTTTTGACAAATCATGGATTCATTTTTATGCATTAATTGAAATTTGATTTATTGCTTACATTTTGGTTTACTGTGGTCTTTTAATGTTCAAGTCTTTTGTATTTCATTCAAGTTCAAGTCCCTCAAGTCCCATGTGGTCCTTTTGTTCAAATCAGGTCCTTTATAAATTGTTCAAGTATTGTGCGTTTCAGTCCAAATTAAAACAGCCTCCTGGCGTCTCCCTCGTTTAGGGGAAACTATAGGAAATTGGGTTTTCCCACCACGCTAATAAAAGCATATATGATAGGTGTCCTTAGACATCGCGGCCGTAATCTTCATCTCTTATCACGCCAAGAAAGGCGTGTATGGGTCTTCAAAAATAACTGTTTAAAAATGCAGTCGACTTTCCCCGTTTATGGGTACTTATAAGTATCCCCACCTCGCCTTAGGTATTGCACTGGGTTCCCATTCCACCACGCTAAGAAAAGCATGTGTAGACGATTTTCCGATGCGCCGCGAACGACGAAATTGAGGCTTTTGATGATTTTCCGCTTCGTCGTAGGCCCCGCGCTGGGATTCCTTCCCACCATGCTAAGAAAAGCATGTATGGGTGATTTTTCGGTGTGCTGCGAATGCCAAAAATGGGTTCTCGAAGTTTTGAGTTTGGAGGGTTATACTTTTGCATGTCGGTGTCGACGAAGATAACAAAATGCAAAAAAAAATCTCCCCTCTTTTTTTTGCTATGTTCCTTTCTCTCTTTTTTTTAAAGCTATTTCCTTTTTTTTCTCATTTTATTTCAAAAAAGAATTTTATATAACATATGTATTATATAATAACAAATATATTAGTGTGTGTATATATATAGTATTTTACCATATATACAAAGAGAGAGAGAGAGAGAGAGAGCACTACAGGAAAATCGCGTTTTACTGGCGGTCAAAATCCGTCAGAATTTAGTATTTTCGATGGATTTTTTTTGAAGGTAAAAAATGCGTCGAAAAAGCCGTTCTGATGCAAAATAGTCTGATGAAAATATTTCCGGCGGAATTATTCCGCAGATACAATTTTCGGCTTACTATTTTGCGCCGAAAATTAAAAAAAAAAAACCTGAAAAAAGGATTTAATTTAAATAATTTAATTTGATAATAAGCTATTAACTTATTTAACTTAATTTAATAAAAATAATTAATTATAAATATTTATTATTGTCATTTTGCAAAAAAAAAAAAATTTTCGTTGAAAATTCTGTTGGAAATAAATCCGACGGAAAGTCAATAAAAAATTACGCCGGTAAGCCGTCAGAAAATCCGTCAGAATTTGTGATGAATTTATTTCCGTTGGAAATTTCGTCGAAAATGAGCTGTTTTCTTGTAGTGGAGAGAGAGAGAGAGAGAGAGAGAGAGAGAGAGAGAGAGAGAGAGAGAGAGAGAGAGAGAGAGAGAGAGAGATCAGGTATGTTAGGTCAGGTGAGAGGTGTCGGCTTAGGCTTATGAAGCTCTCGACTGTGGGAGCTGGGTGAGTTCGGAGGCAAGGAAGGCGGCAAGGCTCGGTCGGATGAGGCTTTACGACGTGAGCTTGCATGGTCGGTCGTGGGTTGACGAGGTTAGAGGCTTTGAGCAGGGTAGAGGCGACGAGAGCTTGCTGTAAGGAAGGGTCGGCAGTGAAGATCCGGTCTCAGGAGAGGGAAAGCTAGGGTTCGGCCTGGTCGTATGAGGAAGGAGGAAGGAGATCGGTGCGTGCGGGCTGTAGCATCGGTCTCTAGCTGTTGGAGTTCAGACACAATGAAGGCTATGTTACAGCTTTCAGCTGGAGCTTGTGGATGGAGGGATTAGGGAAGATGGAGAGGGTGCGGTCTTCCAGCTACAGGTGTTTTGAATGGAGGACCGGCCAACTAGTGGAATCGGGAGTGGCAATCGGATCAGGGCTTGCTGCGAGCGGAAGAAGAACGGGAGGTCTTGCTCGGTTGGCTTTTAGTGACATCGAAGAGTGACGATCGAGGCCGGTTATGCATAGATATCTCGGAGATGAGACTGGAGCGGTGCCGATTTGTATGCGATAAGCGGATTTTGAACGAGATTTCCGTAGGAAGTTCGTGTATGTGTACTTGTATATTTTTTATTTGATTTTCTTTCAAATCTCCTATGGAGGTCAACATCATCTAAAATAAGGGTGTCCAAATCATAGAGCAATAATTGACCTAAAATGATATGGGTGTCATTTATGGGTAGGACATCACATAATATATGATTAGTGTATATGCTCAATTGAATGGGGGACTAGAGAACATTGAGAGATAGACATGGTAGTTTTGTATATTCGTTCTAAGTAGTTGAGGAGCTAGCTTCACTTTTATAAAAGTATAGATGGCATTATCATTCATACAGAAGTCATTTTTCATGACCAAATTGGTTGTTTTATCTGCCTCTACCTTTTTAACGACAACAACAACATGCCTTTACCCCACTATGTGAGGTTGACTACATGAATCATTTTTCTCTATTTTGTCCTATTAAGAGGCAAATTCTCATTTAAATCCAATAAAAAGTCATTTTTTAATATTTTCTAACCAAGTTTTTTTAAATCTACCTCTACCTTTCTTAAGATAAGTTGGACCTAATACATCTATTCTCCTTGCAACGTCATTGGATGGCTAACATTTTATGTGACCAAACCATCTAAGGCGTCTTTCTCTAATCTTTTCTACTACTAGAGCTATTCCAACATTTTCACATATATACTTGTTTTGTATTCTCTCTAAGTGTAAAGACATTTATCCACCTGAGCATCATCATCTCTGCAACACTTATTTTAATTTTATGTTTCTCTTTTAATGTCCAACATTCTGTGCCATAGTCAGACCATGATCTTATAAAATTTTCTCTTAAGTTGAGGGGTACTTCTCTATCACATAATAGACTCAATGCATTCCCCCACTTTAAACATATAACTTGAATTCTATTAATAATATTCCCATCTATTTCACCGTCGTTTTGAATAATACACTCAAGATATCTAAAATGTGCACTCTTTGTAATGACTTGTTCACTCAATGTCATACTTCCACCGCTAGATCTTCTACTTCTAAATTACACTCATATATTTGATTTTAAATTTACTCAAACAAAAACTTTTAGACTCTTAAGTTTGACATGTATAATTCAAGTTTTTTATCAACTTCCTCTTTAGTCTTATCAATAAGAAGAATATCATCAGCAAAAACTATACACTAAGATGCTTCCCCTTGCAAATGTCTAATAAGAACTTACATGACTAAGCAAAAAGATATGGGCTTAAAGTTAATCCTTGATGTGATGTGAATATAAGCATTGTTAACTTTTTTTTTTCTAGAACTCTCCAGAGCACTTCTCTTGGGATTTTATCATATGATTTCTCTAAATAAATAAATATCATATGTAGATCTTCCTTACTCTCTTTATAGTTCTTTATCAAATATCTCAGTGCATATATGGTTTCTATAGTAGACCTATTCGGCATGAATCCAAATTATTTTGATTACTACCATGTCATAACTTATGCTCGAATTTTCTCTCATAATTTTTATTTTATTTTTATTTTTATTTTTTTTCTTTATTTTCTCTCATAATTTTAATGTATTACATATTAATTTGATTTATCTATAATTCGCACACTCTTGCGCATAATTTTTTTTCTAAAAATTAGGAATCAACACCCTCCTCCACTCATCTGACATCATTTTGTCTTTAAAATAATATTAAAAATCCAAGAAATTCCTTGTTCTCCTAAACATTTTCACACAGCTATTAGAATATCATCAGGTCTTAATGTTTTTTCACACTTTATTTTCTTTAAAGCCTCTCCAATTTTGGTTTTATTAATATGATAATTAAAACACAATCTTTATTTTTATTTAGGGTGCTAAGGACACAAATTCAATTGTATTCTTATAACTTTCATTAAAAAGTTAATCCAAATATTTCATCCACCTATGTTGAATATCATCTTCTAAATTTTTTTTTTTTTTTATTTTCATCCTTAATACACTGCACTTGAACTAAATTATTACCTCTCTTATTTTTTTGATTGGATGATTTATACATACATTTTTTAACCTTGTTATTATCTAACCTATTATAAAAATTATTAAAAGCTAAATTCTTTGAATCCCATATAACTATCTTAGACTCTACACGAGCCCTTTTATATCTTTTCATATTTTTTGAGCTTTTATATCTAAACCAAATTATATATTAAATGTGATTAAACTTCTTAATTTTTTATTTTTTCTTGCATATTTTAATTCAACTATTAATTATTTTTATTATTAAGAGCTTTTATTTTTATTCTCCAAACTCTTACTTTACAACATTCTTAATATCCTTAATTTTGAACTAAATTTGGAAAAATAACATTGTCATTTAGATCAATATTTGGGCCTTCAACTAGCCAACACTTCACATAGCTAAAATATGTAGTCCCTCTAATGCTTATTGGCATCACTAATTTTCTCATAGTATGGTCCCACACACCTCATGAAACTCTAGTCCATCAATGATGTGTTCATGGTTGGCAGTGTGATATGCCTTGGTATCAAAAAATCGCCAATGAACCAATACAAATTCAGAAAACAACATGTTTTTATTGTTAAATAAGGAAATATGCAAAAGCAAGATACAATTGTCCTCTTTCAAGAGGATCGCTCCAAGATATTTTTGGCCCAAACCCTAGACGCCGCTAGCTCCAAGATATTTTTGGCCCTTATGAGATATTAGAGAAAATTGGTACGGTGGCGTATTGTTTGAAGTTGTCCCCAACCGCCACCATACATTCAGTGTTTCATGTATCACAGTTGAGGAGAGTTATGGGGAATCAAACATGGAGTTCAAAGTTGCCAGCAACATTGACTGGTGATTTGGAAGTGGTATTGGAACCCCTTGAGCTAGAAGAGGTGTGTTAGAGTGAGGGAGGGATCAAGGAGGTGTTGATCACGTAGAGGTACCTTCCCGATTATGTCATTACATAGGAGCCGTACGAGAGAGTGCAACATCAATTCCCATCCTTCCACCTTGAGGACAAGGTGGTTCTTTGGGAGCGGGATATTGACAGGCAGAGACTAGTCCAGCTGGCCCAACCCTTGGGCTAGCTCAGGCAATACAACATGCGTGAGCTTACTAGTTCGCATGCTTCAAATCCTGCTCCCCTTGGAGTGTGGTCCACTAACTAAGGGAGTTAGTGTGAGGGTTGTTTAGTCCTTTTGCATCATTCTTATATTTGCTTTAAGTAGAAGTTTGTATTAGGGTTAGGGTATCTTTTTGGTGGCTGATTTCTACGTGCTTTTGGTGTTCTTGGGCTCTAGCGGCGTCTAGAAATTTTTGGAGAAATTGATCCTCCTCTTGAATAGAGGATCGCTTGTATCTTGCTATTTTCTTCTCCACTACTACGTGATTCTTGCTGTTATTTGTGTTCTGAGTGAAATTGTGTGGTGGAAAGTCCCTGAATTTGCATCCTTGGTAGGTTTCTATTGAGTTCTACAAGTGTTTCCTATCAGGATGCAATGTAGTGTATGCAAGAATAGTTCAGCAATCGATCTAACTAGACTAACGGTATGGCTAGATGCTAGTGGGTTAGCATGAACTATTGATTAAACTTCATGTATATTTTTAGGATCAAGCAATAATATAATCAAATGATAATGTACATTATTTGCCCACAACTTGCAGAGCTTGCCGAAGGTACATGTTTGAAGAATTTTGACAATATTGGAAATGGGGCCGGGTTGGACAAAGCAGGCGAAAAATGGACAACTGATGTTCCAAGTGACTCGCACTTGTTGTTGTACCTATTCTGTGCTTTCTTGGAGCATCCCAAATGGATGTTACATGTAGACCCAACATCCTACTCCGGTGCCCAATCAAGCAAGAACCCTTTATTCTTGGGAGTTCTTCCTCCAAAAGACCGGTTTCCTGAGAAGTATGTGGCAGTGATCTCTGGTGTCCCATCTGTCATACACCCAGGAGCATGTGTGTTGTCCATTGGGAAACAAAGGCCTCCAATTTTTTCCTTATACTGGGAGAAGAAACTGCAGTTCTCTATTCAAGTGAGTTTCTCTATGCTTTTTATAAATTTTGTGTCAATACTAGCTTTAACTGGCAGTGATCCTTATGAGTTCTTTGACTTGGGTTTTCATCGTCATTCCCTTGAATCTACCTCTGTAATACTATTGTTGTATTTCATTCATACCCTAATTCTGTGATAACAAGCTTTTTTGTCATACAACTGAAGATTAAATTGATTAAAAGTTGCCTAAAAAATGCCTGTAAACTTGCATAGCTATGTGATGGAAACATGACTCCTAACATAAAAATCACGATTCATGACGACAAAGTCATTACTTGTAATCCCACCGATCTAGCTTGTCTTTGAGTTGGTCTGGGGTTCCTGTTTCCTAGTAGGCAACATGCGCTAGTGGGAACTCCTATTATAAGAATATTTTAGTTTTTGTACTGCCGTAATAGGACTTGATATTTCTTATTTGACCTTGGCTGAAGTGCTTCAAAATGATCATGTCCATCTTCTTTTTGTATTATGTTTCTTTCATGTTCCTTTTCGTAAAGCATTTACATATTTTAAATCTATCCCAGTACTCGCTCTGCAACTTCCTCATATGGAGAACTCTTTTTAACTTGCTCAAATGACTTCATTTCATACAACACATCATGGAAACGTAAACGAAGTCCAACCTTGTGAATAAAATGGCCATAGGTTTGTGGGTCTGTTAAGCTAGTAATTAGCTTATCTTAAAGATGATGCTTCATTTGGTGATGATGTGCTGTACTTTGATGTATAAAATAAATCTCCCGTACTGTCACAAAGGTGGACGAGTTGCTTGGCTTGTTTTTTCTCTGTGGTTTGAAGCTGTTGTTGTGGGGCACATGTGTAGTCAGAAGTTATGCTGTTCGTTTCCTAGATGAATTAAAGTTGTGAGATGACTGCCTTGTGAAAGGCAACACAGAAGCACATGAACCAACGATGTATTTGGGGGTCCATTAGTGCCAACATTACATGGCTTACGTTCGAATGCGTAGATGGGCCTGAATTTGCTTTCCTAGTGCCCATCTGGACTCTCTCGGGTTAGGAAAGTTTTCAAACAAACTTGGGCATTGTTATTGCAAGTTTGCTCCAGTTGACTAGCCTAAATTACTAATTGATGTAGTACAATTCATCTTCATCTTTTATCAGCATTATCACCCTAAGCTATTTGGGGTCAGCTTTCTTAATAATCCAAAGTTTGTGCAACTTCTACCTTTATTAGTTTTGCTCTACCTTTTTTTTCATTATTTTACTATAAAATTTTATCTTTATAAGAAACCTATACCCAAGATAATATAAACCCTATTTTATCCACATTAGATAGGGAAAAATCTCTAAGAATATTGATATTTTTTTAACTTATTTTTATCTAGAATACTATTTTTGTATTTTGAAATGATACGTTATTCTGTCTTAAACTACAAAAATAAAATTATAAAATCTGTAATTTATTTGCCCCACAATCTTTCTCAAATATTTGGGATTTCTCTTGTTTATACTTTGTTTAGTCTCCCTCTTCTTTCTCATTTTCCTCTCCTTCTCTTCATTTCTAGTTGTCACCTTCATTGCCTTGTTTTATTTATTTCAATTTTTGCCAATCACTCAACGCATGGATTGACGGTTCGAGTAAAATAGTATTAGCTTGCTAGCTTTCATGCAACTTTCCTGGCATTCTTAGCTTTCATTAGAAAAAAAAAAAAAAAAGAAGTATTGAAGGGACATGTATAATGGTTGGCAGAGAAAAAAAGAGGTCTTTCATTTGTACTAAGATGTGCAAATTAAAGTGTTTAAAATGTTTTTTTAGCTAGGAATTTCTGATCACATGGTTCAATGCCCTGAAATAGCAAAGAAATTGCGTCTTTCCAAATCATAGTTCCTAAAAGCTCTACCAGCATATCACCTATCAAATAATGAGAAAATAACAAAGCTTCGAAAAGAAAAAGATAAATTTTCTGAAAATCTACCTAAAAATAATTTGAACAAAATATTTAATACATATTTGAACAAATTAAACGGTTGAGAAGCAAACAATCACTAGAAACCAAGTTAAATGTGGCATAAAAAAATTAATTACATGTATGCTCATAAAATAAAGACAGATACAATGTGAAATAATTCTAGTAAAGTGACAAGGGCCGATTGAATCAATTGAAAACAAGTTGTCAAAAACAAGATATGAATGTTTTGCTTTCAAAAAAAGTAATCTATTGAGAATATTCTAGATTAGTGGCAAATATTTTTATAATGTCAAAGTTTAAAGAAGGCTGTACTTTTGGAATTTTAGTGGGATTAGTTTAATTTAGATAGTTCTTCTTAGAGGCCAAAGGAAAACGAATAGGATGCATTCAATCTGAGAAGCTAGAAGCACTCCATACTATTCTATATTGGGGCTTAAGATTTTGAAAATGGAATATAGCATTTGAGTAATTCATTTTATTAGATAGTTTGGGTTTATATTTCGTCAACACAAGATTGAAGAAAAGGCCTTAGAGGTGAGGAGTTATGGTGTAGTAAATGAGAAATTATCAGCCTCAGGCCCTAAGACTATGGTGAGAACTACTATACAATTAGAAATTTGAACCTATCTCTAAAGAAATGCTATGGACTTATAACTTTCAACCCCACTAAGGATTTAAGTAAGTCTAACTCTATTGAACTTATAATTCTTCCTAATAAAGACTGCCAGCTTAATCTACATAATAATTTTAATGATTTCATCAATATAAGATTTAGGAAAATGCCTAAAAGATGAGGACGTATGATATAGTAATTGAGAAACTATTAAAATTAGACCTTAAAATTAAGGTGAGAGCTACTACTCTAGTAGCAATTTGAATATAACACTAAAGAAATACAAGAGATTTACAACTTTCAATCCGACAAAGTATTTAAGTAAGCCTAACCTTACTTAACTTATAATCATGCCTAAAAAAACTACCAACTAAATCCATCTAATCTCTTTAAAGCCATAATAGTAAAGTATCAATGTAATGCATGATAGGCTACGCTATTTTATTTTAGAAATTGAGACTCAAAACTTCGCCACTAAAGCCGTTCAGCTTCACCATGCTGGTATATAATACTTTTAGTTAATGCAGAAATTTATGTTCAGCCTTTATTATTTTCGTTTTTTATTTTTTATAGAAAAATTGGTATCTTCAAAAATCTATCAATAAAATAAATTCATACTTGTTTTACGTCTATCAAAAGATAGCATAGAAAAATAAGTCAAGAAACTAATATAATAAAATAGAACACTACTATTTATATTAAAATTTTCGAAAATAAGATACCAAAATATAAATGCAGAAGAGAACAACCTATCCTAGAAAGTTTAATGCTGGTGTTTTAGCCAACATCTAGTATATGCTAGACCAAGAGGTGGCACCCTATTTTTCTTTTTTTATTTTATTTTTATGTTAAATTTGTTCAATTTAATCCAGATATAGTCTCAAGTTGAAGTTATTAATGTTTTAAAGATTTTATTTGAATTTTAGAATTTGAGATATTTTTTTAATGATTTTAAAGAATATCTTAAATATTCAACAATCACCTTAAGGTGAATCTTTCCATTTAAATTATCCTTGATAAAATAACACACCTCACCCAAGGGTTTATGTGACTTTTTTAGTGCCTCAAAAGCAGGTAAGTATTTTTTTATGAATTTTTTGTTACTTAAAATCTATATATATGGTTTATGAAAGGAAATTTTTTTGAATGGATGAAATTTTAAACTATTTAACTTGTTTATTTTTTTTTGTGAGTTTATAATTATTGATTAATATTTTCCTCATTTTTTTGAATTTTTAATGATTTTTTCAATTTATAGGCCAGTCTTTAATTTTATTATTAAATCTAGAGTTTGTTTTTTGGTTTCATGTTGAGATGATGTTTAATAACTATGAAATAATTCTCAGAGGTTATGGAAATTCTTAGAAATATCCCATAAAAATTTAGAATTATTTTATTATTTTGGGTCTTTTGTTATTTCATTTATTTTATAATAAAATTTAGTTTGCTTTTAAGATGAACTCCAAAAATTAAGAGAAATTTTTTCAGAGGTTAGAGATGACCTCGGGAATCTCTGATAAAAACTTGAGTTTAGATTTTATTTCAATTTTTGAAAATTTTATATTGTTTGATGTCATTAAATTTATTTTCTAATTAAAATAACTCTAAATTTCATGAAATGTATTATAGGAGCTGGATATGATCCCATGATGACCCATAAAAATTTGAAGTCAGTTTTGAATGTTTTTATTTATTTATTTATGTAATTTAATAGTGTTCTTTGTTAATATGACTTTTGAAACATGGTTATCGAATACAAAATCTTAGGGGCTTAAATTTCGCTGTTCTCAGAATTGCCTAGTTCCATGATTTTTTCAGATTTGCAAGATCTTATTTGAATTTTTATTGAATTTTTTGAAATCTATGCTAAGTAGAGGGAATTAACCTAAAATTTAGGGTTTAATTTAGAACTAGGGATGTAAGTGAGTCAAGCCAATTCGTGAGCAGGCTCGGGCTCGACTTAATAAATGGCTCGTGAGCTGAGCTCATTGAGCTAACAAGCTCTTAGTCGGCTCGTTTAAAAAATATTAATATAAAATATACTTAAAATATATTAGAATTCAGGATTTAAAATACAAATTTGTTAAAAATATTTAAAAATTATATCACAATTTCTTATATTATGTAATTTTTTATTATTTTTCTTAAATAGATAAGGGTTCTCACTTCATGATGGATGTGGGCAAAGAAGCTAGTCCGTGAAATAATTTATGATATGAACTTGGAGTATGGCTTCTCTTTTAGGCAAATTAATAAAATTAATAGATATTATTGTGGGCTCCAAAAATTTGGCCCCGGCCTCCGCTCGCGCTTTTCTCTTATATTCGGCAAGGGAGTTTTAACGAACTAAGTTCCGGAGTAAATTTTGGAAGGCAGATGGGTTTGTAGATAAGACACTACCCAGAGATTTCACCCTCATTTTGTGAGGACTTTATGATCTGAGTTCTGGTTTCCTATAGGCGCAAGCCCCTATAGTTAATTACCCCTCTCGATCACGAGAGAGAACTTTCGATTAAGGCTAGTCGTCAATCAGATACGTAGAGAATACATGGTATCTGGCATATAGTAGCAGCAATAGATTTTGATATTGGTAGAAATTGGATTTGAAAATTGGGTTTGGAAGGGTTTGATATTTAAAATTTGAAATTTCACCTTCTTGCACTTAAAGCGGATGGTGGGGGAATGGATGATGGACCCGATCAAGATCCCATGGTTCCGTCGTCCCGGGCCATCGTGCTCCCTGGTCTACTTAGTCAGAGGAGGTAGTCGACCCAACCTGACAGAAGGATCCTTGTCGGCAGCCATGGGTTGCTTCGTCCAAGGGTACCTTGTAGACCGGGGTTGGATATTTGTCTAAGGGGATAAATTTGAATCCATCTTAGCTTACAGAGGGCTTTGTGCCCTGTCAATTATATCCTATTGATTCATATCTCAAGGATTTGATGCCAATAAGGAGCGTATTGGCTCTGGCCATAACCGATATATCGTGGTGCCATTTGGCGGCGAAACCACGCGGTTCACAGGGCCCCCGGGTCGTCGTAACCGTTTATCCTGCGGTGGCCATTTAGCGGCAGACCGTCGGTTAGAGGACACGTACCACGTCCTTACTGGCAGGAGATTGTTTGAGAATGGATCCTAGTGATATTTTCGACTAGGCATTTCGCTCTTTGTGAGCTGAAGTAATATTTCATATTTGTCCGCCTCGACAAACTTTTGCGGAGGGCGGATGATTTTTGCTTTAAGTGCGTTGATAGATTTATTTCAAATTTAAATATCTTGGAATTTGGGATTTGTAGAGTTTTGGAAATTTTGGACTTTTGGGGAGGAGCTATGGACTTTGGATATTTGGGAGACATTTGAAATGTTTGTGAACCCCTCCGGTTGAGATAAACATTCAACACGGCCATCATCGGGGTGTTCGGGGTCATTTCCTTTTATGGATTGAACCTTGTCAACTCTGTCGGGATGTCGACAGAAGATCGGGTTTCGTAGGCTTTATGCCCTCATCAGTGAATTCTTTTGATTAAATGCTCTGGAGGCCTGATATGAATGTATTAAAACAAATATACTGGTCCTCTCAACCGTGTATTTGTTTGAGAGTTCGAACCTTGTCAACTCCTATTGATCCGTATAGAAGGATCGGGTTCGAACAAGAATTCACTTGTCAGCCCGCGCAGCATCCCTAGACGTCACGTGTACCAATAACAGGCTCGCCGGGGCCCATGCGGGTGTTTGGGGTTATTTCTTTTTATGGATTGAACTTTGTCAACTCTGTCGGGCTGTCGACAGAGGATCGAGTTTTGTAGGCTTTCTGCATTTGTTTATGAATTTTCCTGATTTTAAACCTTGAAGGCCTAAAAAGAATGTATTGGAACAAATACATCGGTCCCCACAAACCGTGTATTTATTTGATAGTTCAAACCCTGTCGACTCCTATTGATCCGTATAGAAGGATCGGGTTCTGTAGGCTTCATGCCTTTGTTTACGAATTTTCTTTGTTGGAAGCCTTGAAGGCCGAATATGAATGTTGTAGATGCCTTCTGTCTGCTTATATCAGTGTTGCAGATCCGGTGGCGTTGCATTTTGATGTTGACTCTCCCTTTCTCAATCACCGGGGAAGGATTTTCTGGATTCGGGAGTCAAAGACTTTTGATTTGGGAAGAACTCCCTTCAGGATCTTCGGCATAGTAGACTTGTTATTTTCAGTATTTGTGGGTATCAGAACTGTTTTCCTCTTGGATTTAGGGATTCTGGATCACCGGGAAGTTTAGCTCGGATTTGTCCAAACATTTCCCTCATTTCTACAAGTAGGTGTCCTTTTCGTACATCGGGCTGCCTTTGTACTCAACATACTTGGAGTTCTTGATCACCACTGTCGTAGGTGATATTCGTACTTGTGTCCACAGTGATTCATTGTACTTTCAATACGCTGTTGTTATCCACAAGTATCCATATGCATTTGTAGGGGACTACTGTATCCACTACAAGCTTTTAGAAAATGTTTGCAGGAGATTCATTCTTTCTGCATCATATCCACCCTTTCACCAATCTCGAGTGGTTTGATGATTATACTTGTTTGTATGAAGGGGTCCTTGATTGCCGATCTCCAATATTGCCTTCTCAATCAATAGGCACTTATTTGTATTTGAGATCATATTAACACATACGACAGTCGTATATGAACTTTGCAATTTACTACTATCGTTTTCCAATATAGTTCATTTGATCTCATAGGGATCGTCGTAGGAGATGTACTTGTGTCCACAGTGGTTCGTTGTACATACGACATACACACTGTTGTTACCCACAAGTATTCATTTGCTGGAGATCAATTGTATTCGCTACGATCTCCTAGTTGTATTAGTAGGAGAGCCCTTGCTTTTGCATTGAAACCACCTTTCACCAATCTCAGGTGATTTGATGATTGTACTTGTTTATGGGAGGCGGATCCTCCATAATTAGTCTCCCGTATTGCCATCTCAATCAACAGGCGTTGTAGGGATTGTCGTAGGAGATTTCAACAGCATATGTAGGAGGGACGCCCGTATATTTTGTAGTCATTCGTTATTCCTGCAGATATGATGCTCCCGATCTCGTAGGGACTGTTGTAAGTCTTTGTCCCCACCACGCTAAGAAAAGCGTGTATGGGTCTTCTACCGGTACCTGTTGCAAGAGAAAAAGCAATTGTTTCCCCGCAAGCGGGTACTTATGGGTATCCCAACTTCGTCGTACGCATCGCATCGGGTTCCCTTCCCACCACGCTAAGAAAAGCGTGTATAGGTGATTTGCCGGTGCGTTACAAACTTCGAAGAAGGATTTGGAACCATGGGTCGCTCGCCTACCTTGTCGTAGGTGTCGCGCCGGTTGCCCCTCCCACCACGCTAAGAAAAACGTGTATAGGCAGACCGCCGACTCGACACGCAGGACGAGGTAAGAAAGAAAGTCTAGGTTCCAGAAATTATACCTTGGTCGGCTGGCGGATTGGCGAGTCGTTAGCGATGGGGGGCTCGGATGTCGAAGCGAGGAGATGGTACACATTGTTTAATTATAATTAATCATGAATTAATTATAATTAATTAAATAAAACATTTTTAATTAATTATCCATAATTAATTATAATTAATAAAAATAATTAATTAAAATTTATTAAAATTAATTAATATAATAAGTTATAATTAACTTAACATTAATTATAACTTATTTAACATTAATCAATTTTAATAAAATATAATTAACTAATAATAATTAATTATAATTAACTTATAAATGATTAATTAAAAATATTGATTTTAATTAATTATATTTAATTAACATAATTATTATTAATTATATAAAAATTTTTATACAATCCCTCGGTTCGACGGATTTAGAGGATTTGATCGGATTTAGGCTAAAGCCAGCCAAACGACTTCAGTGCGCACCTTAAATCCCGGCAATGGGTAAATCCCGGATTTAAGGATTTACGGCTTAAATCCCGAATTTACTAAATCCCTCGGTTTGGCGAATTTCGGGATTTGGCAGAAGAAGCGCATGAGAAGGGAGAAAGTTACCCTCACACAGCTAGCGTGCTCCCGTAGTTGTTTCCGATCCGAGCGGGAAGGGAAAGTCGTCCAGAGAGCGAAGTCGAACAGAAAGAAAAGGCCGAAGAGGCGATCGAAAGGGAGGAAGTTAACTTCACAGCCGGCGGACTCCTGTTGTTGCTTCCGCACAAAATGTCGTAACTTCCAATCCTACGGGTAGGAAGCGGCGTCGGAGAGAGGGGAAGAAGCGCACGAAAGGTAGGAAGTTGTCTTCACAGCCGGCGAGCTCCCTATTGCTTCCGATCAAACAGTCGTAACTTCCGATCCTACTGGAAGGAGAGAGCGAGAGCGCAGGGAGAGAGCGGGCTCGGGAGGAGAGGAAAGAGCGAGAGCGTGTGAGGCCGAAGGCCTCTCCTCTTCGTCTCTTTAACGACGCCCGATTGAGATCGTGAGAGGATCGTGCGACGTGGGCAGCGACGTGGGTCGTGCGGAACTCGATGTGCCAAGGTCGTGGGATCGCAGGGAGCAGGTAAGTGATTATGATTTTTTTTCTTTTTCCCTTTTTTTGTTATGCAACAGGTCAACAATTATGATTCATAGGAAGATAAATATTTTATGTATTTTGAAAACTAAATGGGTTGGAGAGAAGACTAATGAGATTGATAGTTTAGGATTTAAATTATGGTATTTGGGTTTGAGTTGTACTAGAAATGTTGTAGGTGTGATTATAGATAGTAGTTTGAATGATAATGTTATAAAAATTAATAGAATTGGAGATATAATTATAGCTTTAAAAGTTATTGTTGATGTTAAGATTATTAATATTAGAAGTACTTATGCTACTCAAATAAGTTTGGACATATGTTCAAAATTATAATTTTGGAATGACTTAGAGGAATTAGTACAAAAGATACCTTTTTAAGAAAGTTTTTATTGGAGGAGATTTAAATAGATATGTTGGTGGAGAGGTAGATAAATTTAAAAACATTCATTGTGACTGTGGGTTTAGAGCAATTAATGAAGGTGGTAAGACATATTAAATTTTGTTATGACTTATAATTTTGTAATTGCTAATATCTTATTTAAGAAAATAGATGAGCATCTCATCACGTATAAGAATGGATATAATAAAACTCAGATCGATTATTTTCTTATAAGAAAAATAGATTGTTTATATTACAAAGATTGTAAAGTTATCCCAAGTGAAAGTTTATGTACCTAGCATCGCTTATTAGTTTTAGACTTTAAGATGAAGGGGAAAAATATAAAAAATAAAGTAAAATGTTGTTTTAGGATTAGATTGAGGCATTTAAAGAATATTAACAAAAATATTTTTGAAAGTAAGATTCTAGATTTTAAGATTTTATCCGTGCATCAGGAAGCTAATCTTATGTGGGAAAAAAGTTAGCTATTGATATTAAAAATATTGTAAAGGATGCGCTTGGTTTATCAAATGAAAAAGTTTATAATAGTAAAAATAATTGGTGGTGAAATCAAAATGTGCAAGAAAAGATAAAAAATAAGAAGTGTTGTTATAAAAATTGTAAAAATTTTGATAATTGAGAAAGATATAAAGAGGTCTTAAGGAGTCTAAGAAAGCAATATGCAATGCAAAGATCTTAGCTTTTAATGATTTATATAATATATTAGATATTAAGGATGACGAAAGATATATATATATATATATATATATATAATATATATATATATATATATATATATATAATATATATATATATATATAATATATATATATATATATATATATAAGTTAGCCAAACTAAAAGATAGGAGTAGTAAGAATTTAGTTCAAGTGAAGTGTATTAAGGATGAAGATCAAAAAGTGCTTTTATTAGAAGAGAATGTTCGACAAAGGTGGATGAGATATTTTGCTAAACTTTTCCATGAATATTGTGATAATACGATTAGCTTTAGTGACCTTAGCACCTTAAATGAAAATAAAAAAGTTTTAGTTTTATTGGCGTATTAGTAAAATCGAAATTAGAGTGACTTTAAAGAAAATGAAGTTTGGAAAAGCTGTTGGACTTGATGATATTCCTATAGAGGTGTGTAAATGCTTAGGAGATGATGAAATTTCTTGGCTTACTAAATTTTTGATATTATTTTGAAGACTAAAAAGATGACACATGAGTAGAGAATGAGTGTGTTAATTCCTATTTCTTAAGAGTAAAGGTGCTGCACAAGATTGTGTGAATTATAGAGGAATTAAGTTAATGTGTCATACTTTAAAACTATGGTAGAGAGTTATGGAGCATAGGTTTGGACAAGATATTGATGTTTCTCAAAATCAATTTGGATTTATGTCGGTAGATCTACTATGGAAGCTATACATTTATTGAGGGGTCTGATGGAGAAGTACCGAGAGAATAAGGAGGATCTACATATGCTATTTATTGATTTAGAGAAATCATATGATAAAGTTCCAAGAGAACTGATATGGAGAGTTATAGAAAAGAAAGGGATTAATAATGCTTATATTTAAGTCATTATGGATATGTATGCATGAGCTATTACTTGTGTTCAAACACAGGGTGGTTTGACCAAGTATTTTCCTATTTCAATTGGATTACATCAAGGATTAGCCTTAAGCTCATATTTTTTTGCTTTAGTTATGGATGTTCTCACTAGACATTTGCAAGAGGTTGTACCATGGTGTATTTTTTTGCTAATGATATTCTTATTGATAAGACTAGAGAGGGAGTTGAAGGTAAACTTGAATTATGGAGGTTAATTTTAGAGTCTAAAGGTTTTTATTTCAGTTGATCCAAAATCGAATATATGGAGTGTAATTTTTATAGTAATTGATCTAGTGAGGGGATTGTAACTTTGGGCGATCAAGTCATTAATAAGGGTACATATTTTAGATATATTGGGTCTATTGTTTAGAGTGATGATGAAATAGATGAAGATATTATTATAGTTGAATTGAAGTTAGATTGTTTAAGTGAAGGAATGCATCAGGCTTCTTGTGTGATAGAAAAGTCCCCCTCAAATTTAAGGGAAAATTCTCTTAGATGATGGTGAGATCTGCAATGTTTTATGGCGCAGAGTATTGGCCATTAAAAAATGAGCATAATATTAAGTTTAGTTTTGCAGAGATGAGGATGCTCAAGTGGATGAGTGGCTTTAATCTTAGAGCGGATACAAAACAAGCATATATATGAAAAGGTTGGAGTAGCTCCAATGGAAGATAAGATTATAGAGAGTCGATTTAGATGGTTTGGTCACATAAAACGGAGGCCTTTTGATGACCTGGTTATGATAGTAGATGTATTAGATTTAGCTTATGTTAAGAAAAGTAGAGGTGGATCTAAAATGATTTGGTTAGAAAATATTAGAAATGACATTTCTTTATTAGATTTAAATGAGAATTTGACCCTTAACAAGACACAATGGAGAAAAATGATTCATGTAGCCAATCCCACGTAGTTGGAGAACGGCTTGTTGTTATTGTTGTTGTTGTTGCTGTTTCATCTCATTTTGAAGTTTAATGGTTGTCACTTGCTTAAAATCAAACTAAGCTGTCGTATTGAGATACAAATCAATGGAAAATATGAAGTTAAAGGCATCATGGAAAGCATTTTGCCTTTTTTTGGGAGGCCATTGTACTAGTCCTAATATGCTCCCATATCGGAGACTTGAATTTTGAATTTGCTAAAGGGCTCACATTCTTTTTGCTCTTTCCTCCAGTCCCACCACTTCAGCTAGGGAAGATTTTTTGGTAGAAAAATTTTCCCTCATTTATTTTATTTTATTTTTTATGTTGTTCAAAGTTTACTTTTCTTGGATGGAAAATCTTAGTATCTTGCATAAATGTGATAACCAAAAGTCAAGGCAATTGGAATGCCATGGTGGCATGATCAACCTTACGAACATCTATCATTTTTTCTAAGAATTTCTACTAATGTCACCCTATCTTAATCATATTTCTTTGTATATCATCCAATTCTCTAGTATTACTAGTACCATCCTAGCCTATTAACCCTCGTTGTTGTGCCACCTTATTAATTGGTGTTAATCTAAAATAAAAAAGTAAACTCATGATGAATATTCTCTTATATTTTAAGAAAATAATCTTTAGATTATGATAGGAAATACTTGAGTTCGCATGTAATCCAAGAAGAAATACTTGAGTTCGCAAGCAAACCTATCAATAATCAGTGAAACAATGAGAAATCTCATGATTTCAAAGAGAAATCAGCAATATGATGCATAATTTTTAGGAAATTGGAGAGTAAAACTAAGGAAAATAACTTCTATTCAATCCACGAATAAGGACAACAAAACAATATACAAGTTTCTTCAATTTGAGAGGAAGAAACAACTCTTCAAATCTCTAGCAAAGTCTAGATCCCAAAAGAACCAAACCCTATATCTCAAAATTTAGCCAATCTCAAGATGATGCCCTAACCCTCTCCAAAAGAGCTAATTAAAGACAAAGGGCAATTACAAATTTCCTAAATAGCCTCCTAATTCAAAATTTCCCTCCCAAGCAATTTTAATTACCATGTGGGCCCCTAGCATTAGCCGCCCCTCCCTTTCTCCCTTCTCTGGTTCCGCCCAATAATCGGGTCACCTGGTGTTGGTTAAAACTAGTCCAGTAGGGATCAGTTCAACCGGCCCAGGAGGAGCCGACCTAACATATTACCTATGGAATTATCCATTAAGACAAGAATAAATTATATTTTAATACAAGTTAATGACATTATATTATCATACCAAATTTATTATACAGTGAAATAAAAAATAATTTTGATATACTCCATATGCTTGCTTATACGTTAGAATTTTCTTCCTCAAAAGATGGCCTAAGGTTATCACCTATTCTTACATGTGTCCAATACAATATACTTCATCATTACGGAGTGTCAATGCATCATAGATGAGTATACAAATTGGCATTTTAGATGATCCAGTTGGGTAACGGGTTTGGAAATAGCTTGGAAAATAGTTAGTGTTTAAGATATCATGATTTAATACTTTGTATTGTAAGTTTTCTTAAGGATGACTCATATATGGTTAAAAGATACTAAGGCTTTGTTTGTTCGTTTATACTGTTTCTTTTGTAGAAAGTTGCTTCCAGAAGCACAAATTTTTGTGGGACCGCTGCTTTTGAAAGCATTTTTTGTCCTTTGCTTTCCATAATGCAGGCAAAAATCATATACCTAAACACATCATAAAAATATTGCACCTGCTTTTCTCGAAGCAAACTGCTAAGAAACACAAAAAAAAATCCTAAGTTATATATTAGCAATGATTAAAGGAATGAAATGATATGTTAGTATTTTAGAAGAATTGAGTAGTATTTGAGTAAAATTAAATATTTTTAGTAGTATAGTAGTGAAAATCTATTCCTTTTTAATTTTTGCTCGCATGAGCCAATCACACGATTTTGACATCTTAGGTTTTTCAAGTTGTTTAATGTTTAATACTGTGACGTGTAGCATTTATATATTAGGTCGATGTTGTTAAATAAAATCATCTTATGCTTAGGCATCAATGGAACCCTCTCCATCAAATTATAGAATGTGTTTAAATATGGATTCCAATGTCATTTTAGAACTTACAAATTTTTGGTGGTCTTTTTCAGGGAAGAACTGCCTTATGGGATGCTATTTTGCTACTCTGTCATAGGATTAAGGTTGGTTATGACGGGGTAGTTCGAGGAGTTCATCTTGGTTCGTCAGCTTTCAACATTCTCCCAATTCTTGATTCAGAAACTGATAGCTGAAGTACGTGCTGTTGAATTATAAGGCCTCTCTTCCTCTCTTTTAGTTATCTATGCAATGTGCATCATTTTCCTGTAGAATATCTTTCAGCATTAGAGTAAGTACAAAACCTTTGAACTTTTGCTTCAGTAATATAAATGTTATTAATTTGAGTTTCTATATAAAATTATAATTGCTTGACTTGGATGGCCTCAAATCATTTTATTTGAAGCCTTAGTTAGCTTGGTGTAATCTAAATATCCAATTCTTATGAGCAAACTCTATGATAATCTTTATACTATGAGTTCATTGTTATATACCTTAAAAGTCTTGAACTCGGGGTTTTGCCCATTTAAAAATGCAGTTAAAGTGGAGAATAAACATACAAGCATTGAAAACAGCGCAGAAGGAAAGCAAGGTGTGAGTGCAACTCAAAAGACCATTAAACAGAAGTGCATATTGAAAACTGCATCTCACGCACACGCATAAGTCATAACGCTCACTATACCATATGTAAACTCCAATTAACAAAATCAACAGTCAGGTTATTTGAAATGTTACAAAGCATGCTTCACTATTCTA
This sequence comes from Dendrobium huoshanense, assembly GCA_016618105.1. Taxonomy (NCBI): domain Eukaryota; kingdom Viridiplantae; phylum Streptophyta; class Magnoliopsida; order Asparagales; family Orchidaceae; genus Dendrobium; species Dendrobium huoshanense. The sequence goes on along the minus strand of CM028347.1, from coordinate 74,103,640 downwards.
ATTCAACTGAGATAATTAATTAGCACAACTAATTCTACAGCTACTAAGTGCAACTAGATTAATTTTGAAAGTGTAAGCGTATCCGTAAACATTAGATTTTGACCATTTGGGTTTAAAAATTTTGTGAATGCTTGTGCAAGATACTCTAAACGATGGGAAGAATCACAAAATTGTCACAATGTAGAGATGAGCGGAATAATTTTGCTTTGTGACTAACATTCCTTGTGAAGTTGGAGGAAAAGCTTTCACAATTTGAAGACCACGTTATACTAAGTCTAGGTAGTGAGTAGAATTCAAACCCCATGAAGAAAGATCCCCTAGATTTCTCTCCATTGTGGATTTATGGCATCTCAAAGAGGTGTTATAAGAAGTTTCTAAATTGTTTCTTTACTAATTGTTGTGCTTTTTAATGATCAAGCTTTTGGATTCAAATTTATCTATGGATGACACCCTACTACACTGGCACGCCAACCTGGTGAGTAAACTGAAATATATGTGAGAATGGAAGTGGAGAATAGAGCTAGAGAGGAAGAGCAGACATGTAGAATGCTCAAGAAACTATAAATCTCAAGCTAGTAGATGATTCTAGGGGTGTCAATATTTGACCCGACCCGAAAATCCGACCCGGACCCGACCCGAAAAATCCGGGTTGGACCCAACCCGTTTGATAAACGGGTCGGGTTCGGGTTGACCCGGCGGGTTGACGGGTCAACCCGGCAACTCGTTTATTTTAAAAAATTTTGAATTTCCCACCGTTTCCACCCGTGACCCGCCTGCCCGCTGCCCGGCGCTGCCCCGTGTGCCCGCCTGCCTCGCGTGCCCGCACTGCCCCGCGCGATGCCGCGTCGCCCGCGCCCCCTGCTGCAGCTGCCGCGTGCGGCGTGCCCCGCCTGCCCCGCGCGATGCCGTGTGTTTGCCTGCGGCCAGCGCCCAGCGGCCAGCAGCCTTCCCCGCGCGATGCTGCGTGCCTGCCTGCGGCCAGCGCGATGCCGCGTGCTCCGCCTGCCCCGCGCGCTGTCGAGGGTCGAACCATCGCGAGTCGCGGCCGAACCCTCACGAGTCGCGGCCGAACCTGCGCTGCCGAATGACTAGAACCCTCGCGGCTCGCGGCCTCGCCAGCTTGCCCAGTTTCCACTGCCTGGTCGCGGGTCGTGTCGGGTCAACCCGGCCAGGTCGGGTCCGGGTTGAAATGTCCGACCCGTTTGCAAAAACGGGTCGGGATCGGGTTGACCCGTTTAGATCCGGGTCGGGTTGGGTTCGACCTGAACCCGACGGGTTGACCCGAATTGACACCCCTAGATGATTCACTAGAATCAGTAAAAAATCCCCCATTATTCCTTATCACCTCTTATTTATATGGTTCTTAGGGCTACTATAAAGTTTACACCAAAAGGGGAAAGATATAACGCTACATAGAATTCCCATACAACGCTACATAGATTATCCTAGACATATGTCATATTTTGTCTGGCTGAAAGAGGGCGAGGTTGGAAGGGATCTGACAAGTTGTCTCTAGACAAGCTCAGTAGTGTTGAGTAGGCGATTAGACTTGGGTGAGTCTATGAGCGAGTGCTGAGATGAGGGGAACTACAAACAACAAGCTTGTTGGCATTGCTGAAGACTTGTGTGAATGATCTCAGATTGTCTGAGAATGGAGTGACGAGTGAGATATTATCACGGGAAGGAAGGGGCCTCAACTTGGATGGTCGTGGGAAGATGAATTGAGGGTACTCGTGAATAGGAACTTTCATGTAGATGAGCTTGGTGAGCTTGCATAAGAATGATCGCTCTGAGAGCGAGCGAGTAAATAAGATGGTGATTCAGGTACGTGGCAGGAGTTGAATTGCTAGCTTGATGAGGGATCTTCAATCCACCCAGTCAAAGGGAAAGCTCGTTGGCAGGTTAGGGCGAGTAGCAACTCTCAAATGTTTAGGCGAGTTCTTGCTATGAGGCCCCCTTGAGGGTGAGTTCTTTTGTCATGACCCACCGGTTACCTGCCAAATATCTTTGAAGACATGTGGGTATACACAGGATTTTTCCTTTTGTTATTGATTAGGAGTAGCAATTGTTGCACTTTTATGATAAATTATTATTATCGTATGATTAATTGTCTTGACAACTAATTTGTCGCAGTTTACCCGTAGTTGATACTAAGTATTATGATAGTGAGCTGATTTAATATCTCCGTTTTTGACATATGAATTTTGAATGGAGAGGACTAGTGATTTTCATTCGAGTGGATCAACTAAATGGATCAACCAAGAACGAATCAGCTACATTGTCTCATTCAAGTTTTTCCACTTCTACACCTTTTGGAAATTAGCAAGTGCAGGATTTATGTATAGCTCTAATTTGATCGTCAATAGTAGAAAGATAAATCACCCTCATTAGTTCACTAACTTTGAAAACTTGTTATAATGATAAATATAAAGTAAAACTACATTTGTTTAACTCACCATCTTTCCTGACCTCTATCCCTTTTGTTTTTTTTTGTTTTTTCAACTCTCTATCACTCTAATAGTAGAAGGTTAAGCATCAAAAAGAAAAGCCTGCCTCAACAAGCTCAGCGTCGCTGTAAATGGATCTTAATGCATATGTCACTAAATGAGTCACTTTTCAAAGCAATTGCTAGAAGGGAGTGACAACGATGAACCATGGATGTCACCAGGGGCGGAGTCAGGATTTTATTCATGTGAGGGCACAAAATTTTAAATTAATTTAAAAACCCTCAACCTTTTTCATCCGGACTTGAGACCGGCATTGATGGTTTTAAATTTTTTTTAATCGTTAGATTCATTATAAAAAAGTAGAATAAATAAGAAAACAAAAAACTTACATATCATCTATAATTTCTCCCATCGAATCTTCATTTTTTGAAATCGTTGTACAATCAATTCATTGTCGATACTATTGAATATATCTTTTTCAATATAAGTAAGTAAACAATTATTCATCAAGGAGTCTCCCATATGATTGCGTAAACGACTTTATAATATTCATTACAGAAAATGCCCGTTCGACTGTTGATGTAGCAATTAGCAATATCAAAGCAATCTTTATAAGTAAAAACACCAAAGGATAAATAACATTTTTTCGAGTCTCTACTATTTTCTGAGCAAGTTCTCCAAGTTCTTTTAAAGCCATGAATGTATCGCTCGACCTCATATCAACAATAAAATTTTCAATTTGATAGTCTAGTATGATGAGATTCATTTCTGAAAAATCTAACAGATAAAATTTTTTTAGGCGTAGCCATCGTTCTTTATCAAAAGCTGAAAATGATTGAGATTGATTCAAACATGCGACACACATTAGTAATTTTATATTAATTTCATCAAACCTATTATTGAGCTCTTAAAGTTGCATATCTATAACAGTGTAAAATAATTCGATTTGATAATGATATCTATTTGTCATACTTTCAGTACGACGCCTTGATCTTTCTTACATTACGAAAAAATCAGTCATGTTTGGAATGTTTATACTATTATTCTCACAAATAATTCAACTTCTTTAAATAAAGTGTCACATCCATCATTTCTCATATTTTGAAGCCTTTGCTTAGAAATTCTTATCAAAGTCATGGCGTTTATAATGTTCTGATCTTTTCTTTGCAGCATTTGTGATAACTCATTTGTAACTCTCAATCTCAATATATTCTTCATCATATGTAAATTAAAAATAAATTCAAACCTTTGCACAGATTCAAGTAATGAATATGCTTCACTTTTTTTATCACTACTAGATCCCTCGTGTGTCACTATATCAAGAACATTAATAATATACCCAAATAGAAGAATTAAATTGATGAGTGAATTGTAGTGGATACCCCAACAAGTGTCTCCTGGCCTTTGAAGTGCAATTTGTTGATTTAAACCTCGATTTGTTGCAATCTCCCCACTTTCCAACTGTTCAACAATTTTGTCATAATATTTTCCTCATAATATATCTCTTCTTTTGCATGAAGTATCAATTATATTTAATAAATTGATCACAATGTTAAAGAAGAAGCTACTTGGATATGATTTTTGGCGACTGCAACTAATGCTAGTTGGAGTTCGTGTGCAAAATAATGAACATAATAAGCTGAAGAGTACTCTTTCATGATCAAAGTCTTTAATCTATTAAACTCACCCCGTATATTGCTTGCTCCATCATATCCTTGCCCTCGTAGTTGAGCCACACTCAAACCATACTTTGCAAATAAAGCTTCAATGACCAATTTTAGTGTTGGAGCTGTTGTCTCCTACATGAACAATTTTAATAAAACGCTCAATGATAAATCCTCACAAATCAACATAACATAAAGCAACATCAACTTGTTCTTTGACTGATATATCTCGAGCTTCATCTAGTTAAATTGAGAATACATCATTTTTCAATTCATTGCTTATGACATTTGAGACTTAAATTGTAGAAGCTTATGCAATTTCTTTTTGGATTTCAGGAGCAATTAGTTTATTATTTACAGGGGCATTATCCAAAACAACTTTACTTATATCTTCATTGTGATTAACAAGAAAGCGCAGAAGTTCAAAAAAATTTCCTTGATTCTCAGAATACAATTTCCTTGATTCTCAGAATACCCTGATTCATCATGCCCACGGAATGTTAATATCTGTTGTAAAAGGAAACGTACACAATCAACACTTGCATTTAATCGTGTACGATAATCTTTGTGATTCTATTCTGTATGTCTTTCAAAAGCAAATCTTATATCAATGTTTTCATTCATTAAATTTTCACATTTTCGCCTAGCAATGTTATGTGAGATGTTCTTATTACCAATATAAATCTGCAATCTTTCCCTTTTTTTTCAATTTTTAAAACCCTTTGAATCGAAACTGTCACCATTAGTCTGTTCTCTAATTTGGGGTCCATACAGATAACAAAACAAACAGAACGCTGCATCCTTGGTTATATTGTACTCTAACCAAGCTTTGTGATCATCAAATCATGCAGGATTAAATCGACGAATTTTATTGCCGAATTGTGTACGTGGAAAATAATGATTACGCGGTTGGAACGGTCCTTTCAACAAGTAATGTCTTCTAACACAATCTCTCTCATTAAGATGATAATCCAATATTTTTTTTCTCAATCCAGGATTGGCAGAGATGTCTGCAAAATTTATTTATACACGGCATTGTTTGAATTGTGTATTGGTTTCTTCACATAATGTTTTCTGATCATCTCCTTCTACTTTTTTTTTTAAATATCTCTTCATGCTAAATTAAACAAAAGTAATATTAAATAGATGTAGCACTAAACAAATATTCTACTGTTTAATTTGAAAATTTTAAAAACATTTAATTGAGCACTACTTATATCAAAAACATAATTACATGATTACTTAAAAACAGATTACATAATTTTTTAAAAAACCCTAATCTAAAAGAAATAATTTTATGCTTTAAATTTTTTAAAATAATAAACAATAAATCATAAAATATGAGCCTTCAACTTATGATCTAAAATAAATAATTTTTTTGCTTTAAACAGTTTTTGTGATTTGTGCTTTAATCCCAAATAGATTTTGTGATTTTGTGATTTGTGCTTTCATCCCAAATGAGATTCGAAGCTTTTGATTCATAGTTAAATTGGTAAAATTTCTCACAAAAAAAAAACAATTTTTTTATTCCAATTTTCAATTGAAACTAAAAAATAAAAAAAAATTACTTGAAGAATAGGATAATAGTTAGGTGAAATGATTCAGTATTCTTACGAGTTACGGCGGACTGTGCGTGACTGCTGGCCGGCGACTGGTAATTAGGCGGCAGGGGCAGAGGCGATATTGCAATAAGAATAAACAGAGCAGTGTAGAAAATTAATTCGCTGTAGCTTGTAGACATTGCATAAGACAAATATTTCATCGTGAGAATAAAAAAGAAAGAATGGAAGGATATCAACACAAATAAAATTGCTGTACAAGATAAGAGGATTGTGAAACAGAAGGAAGTCAAATCCGGGAAATCCAAATACGCAAGAATATTGATTCGTTTTACCTAACTATTATCCTATTCTTCAAGTTATTTTTCTTTACTTTTGAGTTTCAATTGAAAATTGGAATAAAAAAACTAGTTTTTTTGTGAGAAATTTTCTCGATTTAATTAGGAATCAAAAGCTTCGAAACTCATTTGGGATGAAAGCACAAATCACAAAAACTATTTAAAGCAAAAAATTATTTGTTTTAGATCATAAGTTGAAGACTTATATTTTATGATTTATTGTTTATTGTTTTAAAAAATTTAAAGCAGAAAATTATTTCTTTTATAGTAGGGTTTTTTAAAAAATTATGTAATCTGTTTTTGATGTAATCATGTAATTATGTTTTTGATATAAGTAGTGCTCAATTAAATGTTTTTAAAATTTTCAAATTAAATAATAGAATATTTCTTTAGTGCTACATCTCTTTAATATTACTTTTGTTTAATTTAGCAAGATATTAAAAAAAAAAGTAGAGGAAGATGATCAGAAAACGTTATGTGAACAAACTAATACACAATTCAAACAATGTCGTGTAGAAATAAATTTTGCAGACATCCCTGTCAATCCTGGATTGAGAAAAAAAATATTGGATTATCATCCTATTGAGAGAGATTGTGTTAGGAGACATTACTTGTTGAAAGCACCATTCCAACCACGTGATCATGAATTTCCACGTACACAATTTGGCAATAAAATTCGTCAATTTAATCCTGCATGGTTTAATGATCACAAAGCTTGGTTATAGTACAGTATAACCAAGGATGCAGCGTTCTATTTGTTTTGTTATCTGTATGGACTCCAAATTGGAGAACAGTTTCGATTCAAAGGATTTAAAAATTGGAATAAAAAGAAAGATTGCATATTCATATTGGTAATACGAACATCTAATATAATATTGCTAGGCGAAAATGTGAAGATTTAATGAATGAAAACAGTGATATAAGATTTGCTTTTGAAAGACATACATAACAAAATAACAAAGATTATCGTACACGATTAAAACCAAGTGTTGATTGTGTACGTTTCCTTTTACAGCAGGGGTTAGCTTTCCGTGGGCATGATGAATCAGGGGATTTTGAGAATCAAGGAAATTTTCTTGAACTTCTGCACTCTCTTGCTAATCACAATGAAGATATAAGTAAAGTTATTTTGGATAATGCCCTTGGAAATAATAAACTAATTGCTCCTGAAATCCAGAAAGAAATCACAGAAGTTTCTACAATTGAGGTCTCAAATGTTATAATCAATTAATTGAAAAATGATGTATTCTCAATTTTATTAGATGAAGCTCGGGATATATTAGTCAAAGAACAAGTTGCTGTTGTTTAACGTTATGTTGATTTGCTGGGATTTATCATTGAGCAATTTATTGGAATTGTTCATGTAGGAGATATGACATCTCCAACACTAAAATTGGCCATTGAAGCTTTATTTGCAAAGTATGGTTTGAGTGTGGCTCAACTACGAGGACAAGGGTATGATGGGGCAAGCAATATGCGGGTGAGTTTAATGGATTAAAGACTTTGATCATAAAAGAGAACTCTTCAGCTTATTATGTTCATTGTTTTGCATATCAACTCTAACTAGCATTAGTTGCAGTCGCCAAAATTATATCCAAGTAGCTTCCTTCTTTAACATTGTGACCAATTTATTAAATATAATTGGTACTTCATGCAAAAAAAGAGATATATTATGAGGAAAATATTATGATAGACACTCGTTGGGGTACCCACTACAATTCACTCATTAGTTTAATTCTTTTATTTGAGTCTATTGTTGATGTTCTTGATATAGAGACACACGAGGGATCTAGTAGTGATCAAAAAGGTGAAACATATTCATTACTTGAATCTGTGCAAAGTTTTGAATTTATTTTCAATTTACACACGATGAAGAATATATTGAGATTGGGAGTTACAAATGAGTTATCACAAGTGCTGCAAAGAAAGGATCATGACATTATAAATGCCATGATTTTGGTAAGAATTTCTAAGTAAAGACTTCAAAATATGAGAAATGATGGGTGAGACACTTTGTTTAAAGAAGTTGAATTATTTTGTGAGAGTAATAGCATAAACGTTCTAAACATGACTGATTCATTAGTGATGCGAGGAAGATCAATGCGTCATACTGAAAGTATGACAAATAGACATTATTATCAAATCAAATTATTTTACATTGTTATAGATATGCAATTTCAAGAGCTCAATAATAGGTTTGATGAAATTTATACAGAATTACTAATGTGTGTCGTATATTTGAATTCATCTCAGTCATTTTCAGCTTTTGATAAAGAACGATGTCTACGCCTAGCAAAATTTTATCCGTCAGATTTTTCAAAAATGGATCTCATCATACTAGACCATCAAATTGAAAATTTTATTGTTGATATGAGATCGAGCGACACATTTATGAATTTAAAAGGACTTGGAGAACTTGCTTATAAAATAGTGGAGACTCGAAAAAAATGATATTTATCCTTTGGTGTTTTTGCTTATAAAGATTGTTTTGATATTGCCAATTGCTACAGCAACAGTCGAACGGGCATTTTTTGCAATGAATATTATAAAGAATAGTTTACGCAATCGTATGAGAGACTCCTGAATGAATAATTGTTTACTTACTTATATTGAAAAAGATATATTAAATAGTATCGATAATGAATTGATTGTACAACGATTTCAAAAAATGTTGACTCGGCGGGAGAAATTATAGATGGATATGTAAGTTTTTTGTTTTATTATTTATTCTACCTTTTTATAATGAATATAACGATTAAAAAAAAATTAAAACCACCAATGCTGGTCCCAAGTCCGAAAGAAAAAGGTTGAGGGTTTTTAAATTAATTTAAAATTTTGTGCTCCAACATGAATAAAATCCTGGCTCCGCCCCTACTTTACCCCTTATGTTGGGTGAAGAAGAATTTGGAAAGGTAAATTTTTAACTGTGGTTGATAGGTTCAAATGATGTTAGTTTAGTTTGAGTTGGGTTAAGTAAAGTGGAAGTTGTAGGGTGATGTGTGGGGATTAAGATGAAGCTTTTATTATGTATGGAGACCGAACTGGAGAACCGTCCGGTTAAACACTGGGTATTCAGCAGTATCGAGTGCAGGTGCCGAGCTAGGTACCCACCAATGAGGTGACGTGACATATTTTTATTGATCTCCGGACGCCCTCCGCACTCCGCACATAATAATAAATCCTTAAGATGAGCCAAGGGCTCGACTTATTGTTCTTAGCATGTGCTGAGCTAATGAAAATTGGAAGTTGGATGCATCAAGGAAGTTGGGCCATCACCAATATGAGAGCTTCAATGTGGAGAGGCTGGCCATTTTCTTGACTTAGTGAGGTGGCAATTATGAGGGGGAAGATATGACTTTTAATTTGCTTGTTTAGGCGGCTTAGGTAGACTGTATTTAGCTGTAATGCTTCGCCAAATTTTACATAATTACATAATCTTTTTCATTGCATCATTTCATTATACCTAATCACATCAATGAAACCAACGTACAACAACATTAAACAAAATAGGAAAAAAAATCTAAAAGCCCATAAAGTATGCTGCATCATAGAGGTGTGTGATGTGGGATCCACTCTTAATCAGGGATGTCAAAATAGGCTTTGAGGTTGGGTTCGGGTGCAACACTAAATTGACTCATTCTCAATTGATCCAACTCGAACCTGACCAAATTACACAAACGATTCAAAATTTTGAAACCGGACTTGATCTGCTGCTAACTTGGGTCCACCTAGCTTGCACGTTGACCCGGGCCAGCATAGAGTAGGAGAGCATTTAGCACGGGCTGTGGGTGTGATTGTGAGCGGGCGAGGGAGAGTCTGTAAGCGTGCTTGCGGGCGTGAGTGTGAAGCTGTCAGGGTGAGTGTAGGGGGCCGAGGGTGAGGCATACAATTGGAAAGTCGTGAGCATGATCCGGGTGCTGGCGGTGCTGCTGGACACGGGTTTCGGGATGCACAGGTTGCTTGAGGGTCATTTTCAGATTGACCCAGACACTTCCTAATTTTTCAAACGGATCTGGAATTAGAATATGAATCCGACCTGTTTAGGGTATTATATAGTCATTTGATATTTGATAAAACATCAAATATCACTTTGGAATTTGTTTATCACTAATAATTCTTATTAGAAGAAGTAGTCTCATTATTCATTAAAAGATCTTAAATCTAAGTTGCACATGTAAATCTGCGTGCACATAACACTCTTCTCGAAGAGAGATTATTATGTGCGGAGTTCACACGTAAGATGCGTCAGGATTTTGGGAGGGTACACAACAAATGCACATTAAATACACAATTTTGTAAAGAACTGTGTATTTACTGTATACCCTCATAAATTCGGATGGTCCGGACTCCGCATGTAGTAATCACTCTAATCTATAATTATTTCAAATAATTTATATATTTTATTTTATTCATAAAATTTTGAATTACATACAGGCTTCAGTTTTCAGATTATGTTCTAAATTAATAGCATATAACTTTCAATAATAATGATTTTATTAATAAATTAAAAAATGAAGTCATTCAATTTCTAGACTTGCAATTAAAAAAAAAAGTATGAATTTTTAGGCATATTTTCTTTTAAAAACTAAATTAAATTTGAAAAAAAAAATTATTTATAAATGGTTGCGGGTTAGAATATA